>CAUYTI010078045.1:0-24003 GCA_963575145.1 Galago senegalensis
TGAAGTTTGGGGGAGGCGCCTGTGGCTCAGTGAGTAGGGTATCAGCTCCATATACCAAGGGTGGCAGGTTCAAACCCCGGGCCAGCCAAACTGCAACAAAAAATAGCCAGGCATTGTGGTGGGTGCCTGTAGTCCCAGCTACTCGGGAGGCTGAGGCAAGAGAATCACCTAACCCCAAGAGCTGAAGGTTACTGTGAGTTGTGACACCATCGCACTCTACCAAGGGTCACAAAGTAAGGTCTCTTAAAAAAAAAAATGCAACATGAAGTTTGAATGTACATGTACCTTCTAAAATGGCTTACATTGAACTGATAAACACATCCATCAGCTCACTTACTTATTTGTTGTGGTAAGACAATTATACTCTTTTCTTAATAGTTTTGAAATGTACCATTGCATCATGCACATTAGGTGAGGTCCCCCAAATACCCTTCCTCCTCCCAGCCTCCATCCTCCCCTCTCCTCTCTCTTCTTTTCCATCCTACTTTCTGGACTATAGTTATGTTTTACCATTAGTATGAATGTGTAGGTGATTATATATTGATTTCATAGTAGTATTGAGTACACTGGATACTTTTTCTTTCATTCTTGAGACACTTTAGTAAGAAGAATATATTCCAGCTCCATCCAGGTAAACACATAGGATATCAAGTCTCCATTTCTTTTATGGCTGCATAGTATTCCATAGTGTACATATACCACAATTTGTTAATCCATTTGTGGGTTGATGGGCTGTTTCCATGTCTTGGCAATTATGAATTGGGCTGCAGTAAACATTCTGGTACAAATGTATTAGTTGGAAAATGATTTTTGATCACCTGAGTATATACCTAGTATAGGAATTGCAGGATCGAATGGTAGCTCTACATTTAGTTCCTTGAGTATTCTCCAAACTTCTTTCCAGAAAGATCATATTAGCTTGTATTCCCACCAGCAGTGAAGAAGTGTTCCCTTCTCACCGCATCCATACCAACATCTGTAGTTTTGGGATTTTGTGATGTGGGCTAGTCTTACTAGGGTTAGAGGATATCTCGAAGTAGTTTTGATTTGCATTTCTCTGATGAGTAAAGATGATGAACGTTTTTTCGTGTTTTGTAGGCCACACATTTGTCTTGTTCAGAGAAGTTTCTGTTCAAGTCTCTTGCTCAAATAGAAATGGGGTTATTTGTTCTTTTCTTATTGATTAGTTTGAGTTCTGTGTGGATTCTAGTTATCAGACCTTTGTCAGAAGCATAACCTGCAAAAATTTTCTCCCATTCTGAAGGTTGCCTGTTTGCTTTACTTACTGTGCTCTTGGCTGTGCAAAAGCTTTTTAGTTTTGATCAGATCCCAGTAATGTATTTTTGGTGTGGCTTCAATTGGTGTCCTTCTCATAAAATATTCTCCAGGCTGATTTCTTCCAGTGTTTTCCCTGTGTTCTTTTCTAGTATTTTTATAGTTTCATGTTTTAAGTTTAAATCTTTTATCCAATGAGAATCAAATTTTGTTAATGGTGAAAGATGGGGGTCCAGTTTCAGTCTTCTACAGGTCGCTAGCCAGTCCACCCAGCACCTTTTGTTAAATAGGGAGTCTTTCCTTGAATATGTTTGGTAGGCTTGTCAAAGATCAAATGATGATTAGGTAGCTGGGTTCATCTCTTGGTTCTCTATTCTGTTCCATAAATCTACCTCTCTGTTTTTGTGCCAGTACCATGCTGTTTTGATCACTATAGATTTATAGTATAGCCTGAAGTCTGGTAATGTGATGCCTCCTGATTCGTTTTCATTTCTGAGTAATGTATTAGCTATTTGAGGTTTTTTCTGATTCCATATAAAATGAAACACTACTTTTTCTAGCTCTTTAAAGTATAACAATGGTGCTTTAATAGGGATTGCATTAAATCTGTAGATTGCTTGGGTAATATGGACATTTTAACAATGTTGATTCTTCTCAGCCATGAGCATGGTATGTTTTTCCATTTGTTAACATCTTCAGCTATTTCTTTTCTCAGAGTTTCATAATTCTCTTTATAGAGATCTTTCACATCCTTTGTTAGGTAAATTCCCAGATATTTCATCTTCTTTGGCACTACTGCAAAAGGAATAGAGTCCTTGACTATATTTTCAGCTTGACTATTGTTGGCATATATAAATGCTACTGATTTATGAGTATTAATTTTGTATCCTGAGACACTGCTGTATTCCTTAATCACTTCTAAGAGTTTTGTAATTGAGTCCCTGGGATTTTATCATCACTTGGGGAGAGGGTTCTGGGAGCTGGGCTTGTATCTATTGTTTTCCTTCTACTTTCTTGTTTCTGCCACTTGGTTCTGCCTGAGTGATGTGTACTTCACATAGTCCTCTTAATGTGAACCTCCTCTCATTTGGCTTCCATCTACTTCAGTGCAATATCTCTCCCTTTGGACATGAGCTTCTGGCAAAAGTTGCTTCTAGTCAGCCATCTCTCCACAATTCCCTGAATTGTGGGATCTTATGGTAGTTCTACTTTTAATTTTTTAAAGGAGGGTCCTCCATGATGTCTATAAAATATATTCCCATAAATAGTATGCAAATATTCACCTTTCTCGACATCTTCACCAACACTTTTTATCTTTTTTTTTTTTGACAATTATCAAACAGTTGTGAGGTGATATCCTATTGTGGTTTTAGCTTGCATTTCCCTGATAATTAGTGATGTTGAGCATTTTTTCAAATACCTGCTGGCCATTTGTATGTCTTCTTTTGAGAAATGTCTATTCAGGTCCTTTGCTCATTTTTAATCAGGTTATTGGTTTTTCTTACTATTAAGTTGTTCGAGTTTCTCATATATTTTGGATATTAGCATCTTATGAGATATATGGCTTGAAAATATTTTCTCGTAATCTTTGGGTTGCTTCTTTGCTCTCTTATTTCCTTTGCTGAATAGAAGCTTTTTACTTCAGGGCAATACATGTACCATTCATCTATTGTTTTTGTTGCTTGTGTTTTTATGGTCCTATCCAAGAACATCTTTGCCCAGACCAAAATTGTGGAGCTTTTCCCTTATGCTTTCTTTTAGTAGTTTCACAATGTCAGGTCTTACATTTCAGTCTTTTTTTTTTTGGCTGGGGCTGGGCTTGAACCTGCCCCCTCCGGCACATGGGACCAGCATCCTACTCCTTTGAGCCACAGGCACTGCCCATAATGAAACATTTTTTCTCTCTCTTTTTATTTTTATTTTTTTGCAGTTTTTTTTGGGGGGGAGGGCAGGGCTTGGTTTGAACCCACCACCTCTAGCTTATGGGGCCAGTGCGCTACTCCTTTGAGCCACAGGCGCTACCCCCATTTAAGTCTTTAATGCACTTTGAATTGATTTTTGCGAATGGGTAAGATAAAGGTCTAAAATCTTTTTCTGCCTATGGATATTCAGTTTTCTCAATTTATTGAAGAGACTATCTTTTCCCCTTTTTGTGTTCTTGGTACCTTAAAGGTATGGATTTATTTCTGGAGTCTCTATTCTGTTCGATTGTTTGGTGCGTCTGTTTTTTTATGCCAGTACTATACTATTTTGATTACTGTAGCTTTGTAGTAGATTTTCAGATCTACTGAAAATGGTAGTATGATACCTCCAGCTTTGTTCTTTTTACTCGAGATTGTTTTGGCTATTAGGGATCTCTTTTGTTTCCATGTGAATTTTAGGATTGTTTTTTCTATTTTTGTGAAAAATATAATTGGAATTTTGAAAGCGATTACATTGAATCCATAGATCACTTCGGGTAGTATCTACATTTTAATAATATTAATTCTCTCAATCAACAAACATAGGATATCTTTCCATTTATCTGTGTCTCCTTCAATTTCTTTCATCAATATCTTATAATTTTCAGGGTACAGATCTTTCCTTGATTAAATTTATTCCTAAGTAATTTATTTGTAGCTATTGTAAATAAGGTTTTCTTGATTTCTTTTTCAGGTAGTTTATTGTTACTTGTAGAAACATTATTGATTTTTCTATGTTGATTTTGTATCCTGCACCCATACTAAATTGGTTTATTAATTCTCACAGTTTTTTGGTAGAGTCTTAAGGATTTTCTTTATAGAAGATCATGTCATCAAATAGGTCATGCAGACAATTTAACTTCTTACTTTTCAACTTTGATGCCTTTTATTTTTTTCTGTTACCTAATTGCTCTGCCTAGAATGTCCAGTACTAGGTAAAATAAAAGTGATGAGACTAGGCTTTCTGGTCTTCCTCTTGATCTTAGAGGAAAAGTTTCAATTTTTCACCATTAAACATGATGTTAGCTATGAATTTGTCAGATATGAACTTTATTGTGTTGAAATACATTCCCTCTATACCTAATTTATTGAGAGTTTTTATGATAAAGGATAAAATTTGAGATTTTTTGAGTGCCTTTTCTGAAATGATTATTATATTGATGATGATCATACTGATTATTATTATTATAGTTTTGTCCTTCATTTTGTTAGTTATATCACAATTATTGATTTGCATATGTTGAGCCATCCTTGCATCCCTGTGATAAATCCCACTTAATCATGGTGAACGAACCTTTTAATGTGCTGCTGAATTATGTTTGCTACAATTTTTTATGACTTTTGCATTTATTTTGGGTTGTTTTTGTTGTTGTTGTTGCAGTTTTTGACCAGGGCTGGGTTTGAACCCACCACCTCCAGTATATGGGGCTGGCGCCCTACTCCTTTGAGCCACACTTATAGTTCTCTTGTCCGGCTTTGCTATCAGGGTAACGCTTGCTGTTTTTTTTTTTTTTTTTTTTGAGACAGAGTTTCACTATGTTGTCCTCAGTAGAGTGCCATGGCATCACAGCCCACAGCAACCTCAAACTCCTGGGCTTAAGTGATTCTCTTGCCTCGGCCTCCCAAGTAGCTGGGACTACAGGTGCCTGCTACAACGCCCGGCTATTTTTTGGTTGCAGTTGTAGTTGTTGTTTAGCAGACCTGAGCTAGGCTTGAATCCACCACCTTTGTTGTATGTGGCCGGTGCCCTACTCACTGAGCTACAGGCGTTGAGCCTGAAATATGCTTTCTAATAAGCATTTACTATGTGTAATTTTTATGTACCTTGTATTACTTAATAATTAATATAAAGCATGTAATTTATGTATCTTTCCAGATAAAATTTATGTACCTCACATTGTACTACTTCAAACAAAATGATCATTTCAAAATTATCAGGAGAAACACTTAAATTTCTCTTTTCTACAAAAGAAACCAAATTATTTGTTTCAACTGTTTACATAATTAATCAAGGTTATTATAAAGCTGAACATTTTGTTATACAATATATTATTTTTAAGTACCCATGAAATTATTTTAATGGTGCATGAGTGAAAATATTAGATAGCAGCATTTGAATATAAAACTTACTCACTTGTGTTCTCAAATTCTTTTTTATTACAATTTCTATTTTTTTTTTCTAGGAAAACAGGTAGATATCAGCGACCTAGAAAATGTTCTAACAGACATGAAAGTTGAAGTTACAGACAAGGAATATGCGGATTTGGTAAAAACTTTGCCACTTGATGGTAAGATTTTCTTCTAAAATGGTGCCAAAATGTTACCAGATTCTTTTTTAAATCATTTTCCTCTAGAATTACTAGATTTTTGCTTTTTTTTTTTTTATTAAATGATAGTTGTGTGCATTAATGCAATCATGGGGTATGTGTGGTGCTTTCATATACAATTTGAAATATTTTCATCAAACTGGTTAACATAGCCTTTATGTCATTCTGGATTACTTGATTTTTATTATGATAGCAACCATTTCACTTATTTGTGCCAATAAGACATGCATATTGTCCTTGATTACACTAATATGACTGAGTATATATGGCAACTGCAAAATGAAAGAGTAAAGAATGTAAGGAAAGAGAAAAAAGTAAACCAACGGGATATGTGTTTCAAAATTTAAAGCCAATAATCATTGCTTTGGTGTAAGAGTGAACAATTTTGCCTCATTAAAGTCTTTCTCTAAACAATCTTTGTTACTAATTGAGAGATAATTAGGTTAATTTCAGAGAAAATTAAAAAGTTTATTTTTTGAAATCATGGAATTAGAGGAAGAATTGTAGAATTTTTTTATCTTTTAGTCAAATATCCCTTATTGTTCTATCATATAAATGATGGGTTTTTTTTTTCTTACAGCTGAAGGAAAGGTGCATAAAAAAAGGTTAAAGGATGGTATAAAGACTCTTAAAAGTGAGTACAAAGTATGAGAAAGCAGATAAATTTGAGATAGTCTCCTATTTTTCAGTTATACAGATTCATTTTATTAAATTAAAAGACATGTATTTTTCCAATATTTGTGTATATGTTAGCCATTTTATGACATAGTTACCTGAAAATTTATCCAGCAGCCTATAGAATCTGCTCTGTGTTGATATAAACAAAAGAGGTACTCAAGAATGAGACCCTACTTCTAGTTTCAGTGTTGACCCTATCTGTACCCTTGGCTGGATTTTACTGGACTTCTGTCTTCATGATTAAAGTGATAACCATAACACATATGAATTAATAAGGATTTTTTTTCACATCTTAGTATCTTTTTTTAAATGATACTTTGTCTCTCCTAAGGAGGAAAGATTAAAAAAAATAACCTGGATACATTTCTGAAAAATATGGGGATTGAGCTCTCACAAACAGAACTTGAAGATTTTTTACAAAACCTACCCACAGATGGTGAGTATTGTTGATAAAATATACTCTTTAAGACAGCTCAGGTTGAGATCCTCCATATACCAATGGTAGTGATTATTTGCTATCAACAGGGCATTTTGAAATGCTTGCAGCATAATTTAGGTCTTAAATGAAAATATATCCTCTCCCTTTATTAATTCAAGTCCAGCAAATGTCTTCCACTATGAAAATTGGTGAGGGTGCTAACAGACCATTCTCAGGTCAAAGAATAAAGAAGAGAGGAAAATAAAACAAGAAATATTTAAAATAAACATTAAACAATATGTGAGAGAAAAGGTAAACTGCCTATGATGAGGAATGATTAAAACTGATTGATGATTATTTCTAGTACCGTGTTTCCCCAAAAATAAGACACTGTCTTATATCTATTTTTTCTCAAGAAGACAGAATAGGGCTTATTTTCAGGGGATGTCTTATTTTTATTAAGTATAATACAACAATCTACATTTATTCAAATATAGTTAAGTCATCTTCTTCTGGAACCTGACAGGGGGAGCCGACTTTGTTGGTGGGGCTGGTGCTAGTGGTGCGTGAACTCCTTTCCCCTAGCCATTTGCTTGTGCACAGTAGGATGCCTGAGACTGCAGTTACCACACTTGCACATGCGCACCTGCACAAGTGCAAACAGCTTCTCCATAGAGAAAGGAGCTGTGGCAGGTAAAAGGTATTCCAGTCTTCCTTACAACTCTGCACCTGAAATGCATGGCATGGCTGTGCAGATACGCTACATAGCCATGCCCATTACTAGGTCTTATTATCAGGGTAGGGCTTATATTTAACAAATGCATAGAAATCCTGCTAGGGCTTATTTTTGGGTAGGTCTTATTTTCAGGGACACATGGTATGTATGTCTCAACTATTCTGAAAAAGATTAACATGGGATAGAAAGAAACATATTAAGGATTTTTGACAAGATGTAACTAAGGATAACGAGCATAATACCATTACAATAGGCTATTATGTGTAACATGAGATTACAATTTTAATGATATTAACAAAGTGGAATTTTTCCAGAAGAAAAAAATAAATTGCCAATATTGATTTAAGAAGATGTGAAAATATGGATAGATCAGTAACAATAGTGGAAAAATACGAATAATTACACCTATAAACTCTCCACCATAATCCATTATTCCAACAAAAGGTGACAGGCCCAGATAGTTTTAAGAGTAAGTTCCTTCCATTCTTCAAGGTACTGTTCATGTTAATACTCTCTAAACTGGTCTTAGGACTTAGCTTGAGATAACAAAAAAGGCAAAATCTGTCTAGTTTTCTTTTCCTCTAAATAGCTAACAAAGTGAATAACACTAGCCAATGCAATCAGGCAAGAGAAGGAAATAAAGAGCATCCAAGTGGGAGCAGAGGAGGTCAAACTCTCACTATTTGCTGATGATATGATCTTATACTTAGAAAACCCCAAAGACTCAACCACAAGAGTCCTAGAAGTCTTCAAAAAATAAAGGAATGTCACAGAATATAAAACCAATGTCCACAAATCAGTAGCCTTTGTATATGCCAATAGCAGCCAAGATGAGAAATTAATCAAGGACAAAATTCCCTTCACAGTAGCTTCAAAAAAAATGAATACCTAGGAATATACCTAACAAAAGAGGTAAAGAACCTCTACAAAGAAAATTATGAAACCCTTAGAAAAGAAAGAGCAGAAGATATTAACAAATGGAAGAACATAACCATGCTCATGGCTGAGAAGAATCAACATTGTCAAAATGTGTGTACTACCCAAAGCAATCTATGGATTAAATGCAGTCCCCATTAAAATACCATCATCATACTTTCAAGATTTGTAAAAACTAATTCTTTGTTATGGAACCAGAAGAAACCCTGTATACCAAGGCAATTGTAAGTGATAAAAACAAAGCCGGGGGTATCACCCTATCAGACTTCCGGCTGTATTACAAGGCTATAGTGATCAAAATAGCATGGTATTGGCACAAAAATAGAGACATTGATATTTGTAACCAAATAGAAAACCATGAGATGAAACTAACTTCTTACAGCCACCTGATCTTTGATAAACCAAACAAGAGTATACACTAGGGAAAAGAATCCCTATTTAATAAGTAGTGCTGAGAGAACTGGATAACCACATATAAAAGACTGAAACTGGACCTGTACCTCTCACCACTTACAAAAATTGATTCAAGAGGGATAAAAGATTTAAATCTAAGGCATGGAACAATAAAAACCCTCAAATAACACTTGAAGAGACCTGACTAGAGAAAGATTTTATGAAAAAGACTTCCATGGCAATTGCAACAATAACAAAAATAAACAAATGAGACTTACTTAAACTGAAAAGCTTCTGTACAGCTAAGGAAACAACAAGCAAAGCAAAAAGACAACCTTCAAAATGGGATAAGATATTTTCGTATTATTAATAGAACAACAACTTGATAACTAGAATCTATAAAGAACTCAAATTAATCAAAAAACCCCAACAATCCCATGTATCACTGGGCAAGAGAGATGAACAGAGCTTTCTCTAAAGAAGACAGACAAATGGCTGACAAACATGAAAAAAATGCACATCATTCCTAATCATTACAGAAATGCAACTCAAAACTACTCTGAGATATCACCTAACCCCAACGAGAATGGCCCACATCACAGTCTAAAGCTGCAAATGCTGGCATGGGTATGGAAAGAAGGGAACACTTTTACACTGCTGGTGGAACTGCAAACTAATACAACCTTTTTGGAAGGAATTATGGAGAATACTCAAAGAACTCAAATTAGACATCCCATCAGATCCTGTAATCCCGTTACTAGTAACTAGCAAATGTTACTCCAGAATGCTCTACCCAGAAGAAAAAAAATCCTGTTATCATAAGGACACTTGCACAGACTGCTTATTGCAGCTCCATTTACAATCACCAAAATGTGGAAACAACCTAAATTCCCACTAACCCAGGAATGTATTAACAAGCTATGGTATATGTATACCATGGAATACTATCAGCCATTAAAAATTATGGAGACTTTACACGTTCTGTATTAACCTGGATGGAGGTGGAACAATTCTTTGTGTTTGTGTTATTTTGTTGTTGGAAAATTTTTAACTTAAAAATTGGGCGTCTTGGTGCCTGTGGCTCAAGCGGCTAAGGTGCCAGCCACATACACCTAAGGTCACGGGTTGGAATCCCCAGCCTGGGCCCGCCAAACAACAATGATGGCTGCAACCAAAAAAAAAAAAAAAATGGCCAGGCGTTGTGGCGGGTGCCTCTAGTCCCAGCTACTTGGGAGGCTGAGGCAGGAGACTTGCTTGAGCCCAGGAGTTGGAGTTTGCTGTGAGCTGTGATGCCATGGCACTCTACCCAGGGGGATAGCTTGAGGCTCCGTCTCAAAAAAAAACAAAATTGGGCCAGGTGCAGTAATACCAGCACATTGGGAAACCAAGGCAAGAGGATTGCTTGAGGCTAAGAATTCAAGACCAGTCTGAACAACATAGTGAGACTTATCTCTATAAAAAATTAAAAAATTAGCTGGGCAGGGTGGTGTGCTGCCTGTAGTCCCGCCTACCTGAGAGGCTGAGACAGGATGATCAGGTGAGCCTGGGCATTTGAGGTTGCAGTATGCTGTGATGATACCACTGCACTCTGCCCCAGGCAATAAAAAAAATTATAAAACTACTTCTGTCAGTTTGTTAAGCTGTCTGCATTTTTTTAGGAATTTGTCAATTTTATATAAATTTTCAAATTAACTTAAAGTTATTCCTAATATCTTTTTTGTTATCTTTTTGATGGTTGTAGGATTTATGTAGAATATCAGTTCCACTTGTAATAATGATTACATATACCTTTTTTCTTTACTCTTAAGTCTTGCCCTGAGTCTAACAATTTTAATAGTCTTTTCAACCAGCTTTTTCCTTTGTTGATATTCTTCATTTTAAATTTATTTTCATTAACTTCTGCTCTTTATAATTTTTCTTTGAGTTTATTTTACTGTTCTTTTTCTTTCTTTTTTTTTGAGACAGAGCCTCAAGCTGTTCCCCTGGGTAGAGTGCCATGGCATTACAGCTCACAGCAACCTCCAACTCCTGGGCTCAAGCGAGTCTCTTGCCTCTGCCTCCCAAGTAGCTGGGACCACGGGCGCCTGCCACAACACCCGGCTATTTTTTGGTTGCAGCCATTATTGTTGTTTGGCAGGTCCGAGCTGGGGATTTGAACCCGCCACCTTAGGTGTACGTGGCTGGTGCCTTAGCCGGTTGAGCTATAGGTACCGAGCCTTACTGTTCTTTTTCTAACAAAGGTGCATGCTTATTAAATTTCAACATTTTGTCTTCTATAATACACTTAAAAATTTTTTTCCTTTATCAAATCATAACTGTGTACATGGATGCATTTATGGGGTACAATGTACTGAGTTAATATATAGTATGAAATGCTTACATCAAACTGATTTTTTATGTCTAAGCATTTCTCTCAAAATGGTGTCTTAATACTATCACAGAAATTTTAATATATAGTATATTTTTAATCACTCAGTTTTAAATACTTTCTAATTTTATTGTGATTTCTTCTCAGACCCTTGAGTTGTTTAGTTAAGATTTTTTCTTTGAAAACAGATAGGAACATTCTTATATGCCTTATATCCAGTGTAATGGCATTGGAGAACCTACTTTGTAATTTTAATCTCCTTAAATTTTATTTGTAAATTTTTGTTGAGATATAATTCACATACCACATAACTTATCCATATAAACTTTGCAGTTCAATGGTTTTTAGTATATTTGCAAAGTTATGCAGCCATCACCACAATTTTAGAAGATTATTAACACCTCAAAAGAAGTCCCTTACTCATTAGCGTTGTCTCCCTGTTCACTTATTCTCTTCAGTCCCTAGAAACCATTAATTTCTTTTCGTCTCTATAAATTTATCTATTCTGGAGATTTCATATAAATGTAATCATATAATATGTAGCCTTTAGTGATTGCTTCTTTTTTTTTTTTTTTTGCAGTTTTTGGCCACAGCTAGGTTTGAACCCACCACCTCTGGCATATGGGGCCGGTGCCCTACTCCTTTGAGCCACAGGCACCACCCTAGTGATTGCTTCTTTTACTTAGCATAATGCTTTAAAGGCTTATCCATGACATCATAGTACTTTACTCATTAATATTCCATTATATGAATATGACACATTTTGTTTGTATATTTGGTAGTTATGAATGTTTGGGTTGTTTTCAAATTTTAGCTATTATAAATAATGCAATGAAATTTTATGTTCCTAGGAGTGGAATTTCTGGGTTATACGTAACTCTGATAACATTTTAGGGAACTGACAGACCATTTTACAAAGCAATGCCCCATTTTACATTCCCACCAACAACATCCAAAGGTTCCAATTTCTCTACATCTTTGCCCACACTTGTTACTATGCGTCTTATTTATTAACAGTCATGCTAGTTATGTGAAGAAGTGGTATTTCATTGTCATTCAATTTAATTTGCATTTAGAGTGACTAATAATGTTAAGATCTTTTCATGTGATTATTGACTATTTGTATATCTTTTTTAGAGAAATGTCTATTCAAACCCTTCGTCCATTTTTTAATTGGGTTATCTTTTTATTATTTAATTGTGAGCACTTTTTTTTTTTTTAAAGATAGAGCATTACGAGGGCTGTGGTGTCACAGCTCACAGCAACCTCCAGCTCTTGGACTTTGGCAATTCTTTTGCCTCAGCCTCCCAGGTAGCTGAGGCAGGGTTCAAACCTGCCACCCTCGATTTATGGGGCTGGCACCCTACTCACTGAGCCACAGGCACCTCCCTGTAAGTGCTCTTTATGTATTCTAGCTACAAGTCTTTTATCACATGTATGATTTATGATTTACAAATGTTTTTCCCATTCTGTGAGTTTTTTTACTTTTTTTCGTTTGTTTGAGACACAGTCTCAAGGTGTTACCCTCAGTAGAACGCTATGGTGTCATAGCTCACAGCAATCTCTAAACTCTTGGGCTCCAGAGATTCTTTTTCCTCAGCCTCCCAAGTAGCTGGGACTAAAGGCCACAATCCCTGGCTATTTTTAGAGACAGATGTTGCTCTTGCTAAGGCTGATTGCCAACCTTTGAGCTCAGAGCAATCCACCCACCTTGTCCTCCCAGAGTGCTAGGACTACAGGCGTAAGCCGCCATGGCTGGCCTTATTCTTACTTTCCTCATGAGGTCTTTTGAAGCACTAAAATTTTTAATTTTTATAAAGTCTAATTTATTTCATTCTTATTTTGTCACCTGCACTTTTATTATCATACCTAAAAATGTTTTGCCTAACCGAATGTGAAAAAGATTTACTCCTATATTTTTTTCCAAGGACTTCATAGTTTTAGTTTGTACCTTTAGGTCTAGGATATATTTTGAGTTAATTTTTGTATCTGGTATGAGGAAGGTGTCCATCTTCATTCTTTTGCTTGTGAATATTAAGTTGTCTCAGAACCATTTGTTGAAAAAAAATTTTTATAATGAATTGTGATAACACCATTGTCAAAAATCAATTGACATTAGGGCAGTGCCTGTGGCTCAAAGGAGTAGGGCACCGACCCCATATGCCAGAGTTGGTGGGTTCAAACTCAGCCCTGGCCAAAAACTGCAAAAAAATTAAAAAATAAAAAAAACCAATTGACATTAAATGTAAGGATTTACTTAAGGACTTTCAATTTATTTCTTCTTGATTACTGTAGCTTTGTAATAAGTTTTAAAATTGGGAAGTGCAAGTTCTTCAACTTTTATCTTTTTCAAGATTGTTTGACAATTCAGGATATGTTGCATTTCCATGTGAATTTCAAGATCAGCTCAGCAAAAATGTAGCTGGGATGTTGATAGGAATTGTCTTGATTTTCTAGATCAATTTGGTAGGGAAGGAGATTATCATCTTAACAATATTAAGTGTTCTGATCTATGATTATAGGATCTCTTTCCATTTATTTAGGTCTTTTTTTGATTGTTTGTTTTGATAGAAAAAGAGTCTTGTTATGTTGCCCAATCTGGTCTCAAACTTCTTGCCTCAAGCAATCTTTCTTCAGTCTTTCAAAGAGCTGAAATTATAGATGTGAGCCATCACATCTGGCCTATTTAGGTCTTATTTGATTTCTTTCAACAATTCTTTTTGTAGTTTTTTGAACAAGAATTTCATACTTCTTTTGTTAAATTTATCCCTGGATTTAGTTTTTTTGATGCTATTGTTAATGGAATTATTTTTAAAATTATTTTTTGATTGCTTATTGTCATTCCTTTTAAATTTATTGAGATTGGCCTTATTATCAAGTATCTGGTCATTTTCTATAACTATTCCCTATTTGCTATCAAAAAATAAGTATTCTGACTTGGCGCCTGTGGCTCAAGTGGCTAACAGCCACATACACCTAAGGTGGTGGGTTCAAATCCAGCCCGGGCCCGCCAAGCAATGATGGCTGCAACCAAAAAATAGCTGGCCACTGTGGCGGGCGCCTGTGGTCCCAGCTACTTGAGAGGCTGAGGCAGGAGACTCGCTTGAGCCCAGGAGTCGAAGGTTGTTGTGAGCTGTGATGCCATGGCACTCTAGCCAGGGGGACAGCTTGAGGCTCTGTCTCAAAAAAAAAAAAAGTATTCTAAAACTATTGCGTACAGAGTTATCTGTATGTCCATTAAATCAAGTTCATTAAATTTGTTGTTCAAAATTCTTGTAAGCTTAACGCTTTTCCTCTATTTGTTCTATTAACTACAGGCAAATATATATTAAATTCTCCCACTATGATTTTGAAATTTTTCTATTTCTCATTATAATTTTGCAAATTTATTTATGTTATAGTTATTTTGAGACCATGTGTAGCTGTATCCAAGTTAAGAATTGTCATATCTTCCTGATGAATTAAATTTCTTTTCATTATCTCTACAAATGCTTTTTTCCTTAAAGCCTATTTTGTTTGAAGTTATTGTAAATATACTATTTTACCTTGCTTAGTGTTTATGTGGTATATATCATCTTTTTACTTTCAATCTCTCTGCATCCTTATATTTCAGGTATTTTAAGTTCCTAAGTTTTAGAGGCATTGATTACTCCTTTATTAAATTTTACCTAACATTTAGATAAGAAATAATACCCATGTTACTCAACTGTTCAAAGAACAGAGGATGTAAAACTTCCAAATTTGATTTTATGAAATTAGCCTAATATTCATACCAAAATTTGGTAAAGAGAGCACAAATAAGGAAAATCACAGATTAGTCTCTCTCATTAACAAATATGCAAAAATCCTACAAACATTATCAATCTGAATCTATCATTTACATTATTATATTATTAGTAGAAATTATAAAATTACTGGCATGTTTATGTTTAAATCTACATTTACTCAGTGCCTCTATAATACCACCTGTTCACTATTCTGTTTCTTTCCATTCTTGCCTTTCTTTGGGGTTGATTGCTTTTTATTATTTTTCTCTGTTACACTAGAAGTTTTGATAGTTACCCTAGAAATTATGGCATGCATTCTTCACTTCTCATGATTCAATGTTATGTTGGATTTTTATATCTCATTCAAGATAGTACAAGGCTCTTAGAATATTTTAGTTCCATTTTATCCCCTTCCCAACTTCCTGTTTTTGTTTTATACATTCATTGTTCCTCTGGAATTACTCATATGTTATTAGTTATTGTCTGCTCATTTTTTCCTGTAGTCCTAGACTCAAAGGGTCCACAGAGTGTTGAGCAAGATAAAAATTTTTCAACCTATGCCTAAGCATTGTAAAATTTCACATCATCATGGACAAAGAGAAATTTATAAAGAGTTAACAGGAGGAAAACAACAAGCTGTGGCTCGGCACCTATAGCCCCACACCTGCCAAACAACAACGACAATTAGAACAACAACAACAACAAATAGCCACAGGCATTGTGGTGGGCCCCTGTAGTCCCAGCTACTTGGGAGGCTAAGGCAACAGAATCACTTAAGCCCAATAGTTTGAGGTTGCTGTGAGCTGTGACACCATTGCACTCTACCCAGGGCCACATAGTGAGACTGTGTCTCAAAAAAATAAAAGAAAGAAAAAAATAGGCTATACAACAAAACAAAAGAGTCTGATTTATATTAGCAATTTAGATTCAGGAGGAAATTGGAAAATATTATCTTCAACATACTAAATCAAAATAGTGTTGAACATCTAACATTCAAAGATACGAGTAAAATAGACAGTGTCAGATATACAAGAACACAAAAGTTCAATAGCCATTAACTTTTTCTAAACAAATAACTAAAAGATGTATTCCAATAAAAAGAAAAATGAATACAGGAGGAAGTAGTGAGATGATGAATGGAAGGAAGAATTCTAATATATAAGTAATTATTGAAACTATGAAAATGTAATGTTCTAGAACGAAAATTCAAGATGATGTCAACTTTCTAGTTGGGGGCAATTATCTCAGAAAAGCCAAAAGAATAGTCTCATTATTGTTCTGTGACTTCTCTGTGTCTTACAGCTGATGAGACCATTGACCTGAAAAATGTGATACCAAAAATGAAAGATTATACAGGTGAGTGTCTGAAATTCTGAAACCTGATGCTTTACAACAAATTATATTTGTATTCTATTTTCACAATAATCTATCATTGATATTAATGTTGCCATTTCACCCAGTTATTGTAAAATTTTTCTATGTGATAAGATCCATTAAATCTTGGCTAATCTGTGTGTTTTAAAATAAACCACAAGACTCAGTTTTGATAACAAGTCCAACATACTGAGAAGATATTTTTCACTTATTTATGTTTTTTTGATGAATGTAAGCTAAATTTCAGATAAGCACATTAGTAAATAAGATAAAGTTTTGGAGAGCTCAAGATATATGTGTTTTTTGTGAACTATCAATTATATAAGTCAGTATACTTGCCAGAATTATTTCTATTGGCAGTTCATTATCCAATTTGTTAACTAGATTTCATTCTGCACATTGTCCCCAAAATTAAGAGAACTTTCATTATATTGGTATTTTTATAGGAACAGGTTCGCTTTGACGTCTGTTAACAAACCATGTTTGCATGTCCCATTCAGCCTTTGCACTTTAACTCCTAATTAAGAGTAATGCCATATAAACTATTATAAATATAAGAAAACATCATAGCTTATATATGTTAATAAGAACCTCTTTAAAATTATTATTTTTAATTTATTTCTAAAATGTTCACTTATAAAGACTATCTTTTTAAAGGAGAAAAGATTGATGCCAGTGATCTGAAAAATGTTCTTGGAAAGATGGGGATAGAAGTCAATGAGAAAGAACGTGAGGAACTTCTAAAATCACTTCCAACTGATGGTGAGCTGCCTGTGTTTTAGTTACTATAACCTCTAGAGAGTTCCATTTTATGGTTCTTTTTTTGAAATTTATGTTTTAAAGTGATACATGTTCAGATGTGATGTCTACTCATTATCCAGCTCTTGTTTCTGTATGAACAGTCTTTCTATTACTCTGGGCAAATGCTGCTGCATAATTCAACCCCTCAGAAGAATCCTCTTTCATAAAATCATTGTTGAGGAGGAAAGATGTTACTGATGATTTTGCAAGGAAACTAGGGATTTATATCTGATATCTCTCAGTAAACATTACAAAAGTCCTCATGAGAAATTCTCGTCTTCTCCCAGAGTCATTTTTCCTTATATTGTTGCCAGGGATTCATTTTTCCTATCTTTATCCCTCAAAGAGCTGAACACTGAAAACATTCCCTCCTGTTCTCAATTTATAGGAGGATGACAATTTTCCCTCCCCTCTCTCTTATCAATGTTGATTCTTTTTCCCTTTAAACACAGAGGCTCAACATCTTCCCAAAATGAGCTTAAGCCTACAAGGTATTCTGATACAAGTTGCTAGTAAATTAAATTTTTCCATATTGTGATACCAATTTGGAAGCTAGCAAAACCTTCAAATATGAATTTTGCCAGCAAATCCCTCCTGATATCCATTAGACCACTGACATGTCAAACTTTAGGAGTAAAAAGAAATAAAAGAAACAGAATGAAACTGTGATAGAAATAAGGGAGGAGATAAATCAAAAAATAAAACAAAAAGATGGTACACGTATGTGAGTTTCAGTTCTATAGTATATAAACAAACAGTTGTCTTGGGTGTAAAAGAGTAAGTAGATCCATTAATAATAACATCTAGCATTTATTAAGTCCTAATGAGATCAGATATTATCCTCACCACGTGCAATGAAGACACTTCCCTTTGGCAGTGAAGGAAACAGAGGTAGGGAAAGAGCAAGTAATTTGCTTAAGGCCACAAAGCTAGTCAGTAGCAGAGCAAGAATTTAACCCCAGGCATTTGACCTCTACACCACACTACCACTCCATACCATAATGTGAGCTTTGTTTGTTGCCTAATTTCCTCATGATTTGAAAGTGAAATAAGATCAATTTATAAGGTCAGTTATACATAGAAAGTCTGACCCTTACATTCTCTTTTTGAGTCCTTTTCTGTCCTAAACTGTGCCTTTTCTTACAGGTAACAATAAACTGTTTTTGAATAGATTGCTAAGAGGTTTGAAGTCTTTACAAGGTGAGTAATAAAGGTGATGAAAAAGTATAAGATTGAGACTCTCAATTTTTGCATTTGTCTTTTTTCCTAGTTATTAAGGCATGATTCCTCTGCCACCTCTTCTATGTATTGATTATATTGATCTTATAGTCTTTGTGTGTATAATATGTAAGCTTGATCCAGGATAGAGATAGGTCTAATTAGAGTTTTGGCCTTCACTGTGCTGAAAATAGCCATCATCATGCTCAACTGTGAACTGTTAGTTTTATTTTGTTCAAGAAAATGTGATACATGGCCATTAAATATATAAATTTTTTAAAACCATGCATAGTCTATACAATTATAAACAGTCAATATTTTGAAGTCCTATATAGTAAAAATATTCAAACTTTCTTTTAGTCAAAATTACTCTGAATTCCTATTGGAAGATCACATTAAAGACATCATATACTAGTCTTGATAAGTTCAACATAGTCACTTTTTCCTCGAATGAAAGAATAGATGTTCTCCCACAGCTGAACAATAAGATAAAGTAGTTGGCTTGAATAAGAGCCATGATATACAAAAATATATCTAATACTAGAATCACATTGAGTTCAGATCCTCACAGTATGACAGGTATGGGGGAAATCAGTCCATCATGGAGTAATAAATTGATGATGTCTGTTTGTGGCTCACTATAATTATATGCTTGCTGTCTTTGGAATGGCAGAGAGAATCCCATGCATTATCTACTTTGTTCATTTTATGTTAATTTTTACTGGGCATAATGATTTTAATTCATATAAGTTAAATGATCATATCACTCTACCCTGTTAAAAAAAAGCATTTTTTCTATGGCAGCCATCTTTTGTAATGGCGACTATGTAATTACACAGTAATTTTCTTTGGAATGAAAATACATTGGTTTACTTCACAATACCCTGCTGTTAGATATTTAAATTTGGGAGAGTTCTCTTTTTTTTCTTACTTATGATAAGAAAGACTATAATGAACACTTGCCCTCTCCCTTGGCTTTTTCTGTATTCCCAAAAGTAGAATTATTGGGCTGAGAGTTATAAGCATTTTAAAGGATCGTGATAGTTATTGCCAACCCACTTTCTAATTAGGTAAGTCTAATTAACTATCACCAACAGTCAGGCCTACTGAAATTTAATTTAACTCATCAGCACAAGACATATGTTGTCTGCATTGGATTTTTCTCATCTGTCTCTTTCTAAGGAGGAAAGGTCAATATCGGTAACCTGAACACAGTTCTGAGAAATATGGGAATCAAGCTCAAAAATAAGGAGCTTAAAAGTGTGATACAAAATCAACCTATTAATGGTGAGTGCTGTAAATAACTATTTTGCCTTTTAGGTGAGAACTTAGAATCTTGGGATCATGTATAAGAATTTCTAAAACTAGATTGATTTGAGGCATTTAAGACTTTTTAAGAATTATGGAGCAGAACTTGGTGTGAAAATAAGAATAAATTCTACCTTTTGTTTATTTTATTCATCTCAAGTTCTCATCTTGCTCAACTATGGGCAATGCTAAGAGGACATTTACAACTGTTATCATGCCAGAGAATAGTAGGGAAAAACAAACATGGGGTTTGGAGGAATGAATGAATAATAAAGAGGGTCAGAATGATTGGGAGAAAAATATCCATAATAGAGAATATTAGAACATCATTAATATGTTCTCAAGTATCTAATAACCACATGTCACACCATTTTGAGATTGATACAGAAATTGAAAACATTAGAGAAAAGCATGTTGGAAATATGTAGCTGGAAGATGGGAAGCCCCTAGCTCAGTATCTGTGATAAATATAAAGTTCACCCTCCCCACAACAAAAATTGTGAATGGTATCCTTTACTATGTTTATTGGAAAGTATCTGAAATCCCAAGAACTGAAGACATAGCACATTTCTTATGGTCAAACCTTTTGTTTAAGGGATATGAGCTGAACACCATGGTCCTTCTTACTATTAACAAAGACTCAAGCATTCAAATCAGGAAATATAAATTTAGAGTCAACACAAATAATTTATTAAAATACAGAGTCTTTCGTTGGGACTTAGTTTACAATTTTTCTAAGTTCTGTGTCATTGTCCAAATTTTTTTATGCTTTATATTGCAGCTAATGGGAATGCTTCTCTGGAAAAGGTGATAGATGATGTGGAAGCAGTTAGAGGCAAGTTAAAAGTTATTGTAAACATTAAAATCCTAATTCTTTAATGATATTTTTCCATCTTTTCAGTTAATATATATGTTTATGAGCATAGTATTAATGCCCATGAATTCAATAATCAAGAGAATAACTAAAATATTTATTGTATCAACTCAAGATTACTCTACTATTCCATTACTCTCCCTCTTCACTCCTTGAGATAACACTATCCTGAATTTTATTGTTTATTCTCCTTTTATAAAATAATAGTTTTATTGCCTATGTGACTACTACATAGTCTTTCATTTTGTTTGGTTTGACTATATTAAAATGCTATTATAAACAATGTATAGTTTTTTGTAGGTTGCTTTAAGATAATTATGTCACTTGAGATTTTATTGTTTATTGTCTAAGTTTATTCTTTTCACTGCTATATGCTTATGTATAAGCATTCTCTCATTCAAATGTGCCATAATTTATTCATCTATTTGCCTGTGTATGCATATGTATATATATTTACATTATTCCAGTTTTTAATATTCTTTTACATATAATTATTATAATTTTATTAGAAACAGTCCTTATTCACATTTGTAAGAGTTCTACTACTAAAATTGAAGACTGGGGTGTAGGTAAGAATGGAATATCTTCATCATAGTGTATATGAATATTCAACTTATGAAATTAATGCCAACTTATACCAAAACTAGTTATACGATTAATCACCCCACGAGTAAGCAAACTACAGGAATTACTGTTGAGCCACACCCTTGCTTATATGAGTTACTATCAAGTTTGCTTGCTAGTCTGGTGGATACAAAAGTATATCTCATTGAGGCTTAAATTTACATTTCCTTGATTACTACTGAAGTTGAATATCTTTTTATATATTTATTGGCCATTTGTGTTTTATTGTCAATAAAATGCCAATTTATGCTTTTTGCCTATTTTCTTGTTAGGTTGTCTTTTTTTAAATAGTTCTTTATGTGTGTTACTAGATTTTAGTCCTTTGTGAATACATGTTGTGAATATCTTCTCCCAAAGTGTGTCTTACCTTTTCACTTTCTCTATGGTGCCTTTTGTTGAAAAGAAGTTTATAATTTTAATGTACCACTCTTTTTTTTCAAGGTTAGCCTATTGGGGGACTTGTCTAATAAACTTTTCCTTGCCCCCATTGTCATGAATTTTCTGTCCATTATTTTCTTAAAGTTGAAAATACTTTCAGATTTAAGTTTTTTTATTTCCCTGGAATTGATTCTTGTAAATGAGATTGGAGTTCTGATTTTGATCTTTTATTTATAGATAAACAGTTGTTTCAGCATTATTTATTGAACAGTCTTTCTTTTCCCCAGTGATTGTAATATTCACTTTGTTATAAATCAATTCTTGAACATACTTGAGTGTGTTTCTTGGCTATCCATCCAATTGATAATTACTTCTGGCTTTATAATAAGTCTTTCGATCAGTTAGATCAAGAGGTCTTACTTTATTCATCTTTTAGGAGTGTCTTGTCATTCTTAGCCTTTGACTCTACCCTATAAATTTTAGTATCACTTGTCAAATTCCTTTTTAAAAATCTCTGTGGGGATTTTAATGTTAGAATTGCATTGAATCTATAGATCAATGTGGTGAGAATGAACAGATTTATGATCCACGTAAATTCATTTTCCAAGCATATGGTATAGATCTCCATTTATTTAGTTTGTCTTAATGTCTTTTAATAAACATCTTCTTAGCTTCATTTCTAATAAGAATCCTTTTTTTTTAAATTACCTTTTCTTTTTTTGGTTAATATATGGAAATGCAACTGATTTTCCTATGCTGATCTTTAATCTCACTACTTGCAAAACTCTCATTAATTCCAATAATCTGCCTGTAGGTGCTAATAAATTCATTTAAAAACATAAAGTCTGGTCAGGTGTGTTGGCTCACACCCCTAATCCTAGCACTTTGGGAGGTCAAGGCAATAGGATCAATTGAAGCCAGGAGCTTAAGACCTTCCTAGACAACATAGAAAGACCCCAAGTCTCTACAAAAAAAGAAACATTATTAACTGGGCATGGTGGTATGTGCCTGCAGTATTAGCTACTCAGGAGGCTGAGGTGGAAAGATGACATGAGTCCAGGAATTTGACGTTGCTGTGAGCTATAATCATACAACTGTACTCTACCTTGGGTGATAGAATGAGAACCTGTCTCTGAAAAAATAAAATAAATAAAAATACATAAATTCTTATGTATCATATGTATACTTGTAAGTTTTTTTGTTTAGTATGTGGATACATAAATTCTTTATGTAGATTCTTTACATAGATAATTAACTACACATGGAAACTGTTTTGTGTCTTCCTTTTCAATTGTTTAATTTACATGCTTTTTTCTTGCCTTACTGCAATATCCTAGACCCCTGGTACACTGTCAAATACAATGTTAGTGGCCATTCTTGTCTCCTTCCTGATTTATTTATTTATTTATTTTTTGAGACAGAGTCTCACATTGTCACTCTCAGTAGAGTGCTGTGACATCATAGCTCACAGCAACCTCAAATTCTTGGGCTTAAGTGACCCTCTTGCTTCAGCCTCCCCTGTAGTTAGGACTACAGACACCCACCACAATGCCCAGCTAGTTTTTCTATTTTTAGTACGTATGGGGTCTTGCTTTTGCTCAGGCTGGTCTCAAATGCCTGAGATCAAGCAATCTACCTGCCTTAGCCTCCCAAAGTGCTAGGATTACAGATGTGAGCCACCACGCCCAGCTCATTCCTGATTTTAAAGGAAGTATTTTACATTTCATCTTTGAGAATGCTTGTTGAAGTCTCCAAAAGATATTTTTATTCTATTTTCTTTTGGCTAGAAGATGAGGGTAAGTTTTTGTCTGTTTTTTCCACTACTGAAACCCCTGATATGTGGACATAGCATAGATTATTGTATTTGATCAATAGTGTTTGTTGAGCTGATTGTATGTTTTTCTTTAATCTTCAATGTGGAAAATGGAAAGCATAGATTTTTCTCATTTAAACCACTTTTGCATAAGAGTGTACTGAGATATACTAAATCTAGGTATGGTAATTATCTTTTTGTACAGATTTTTAAATCTATTTTCATGAATGAAATTGTTCTATGATTTTCATTCATATACAGTCTTCCTGGTTTGGGTATTAAGTTTATACAATATGTTAGTGAAATAGTCCCCACTTAATCTAGTTTCTGAAAGACTTTATGTAAGATTGGAATAATCTGTTTCTTAAAAGTTTGGTAGAACTTGCCTGAAAACCCATCTGGGTTTTGTGTTTCTTAGGTAGAAAGATTTTTTTACTATTAATTCAATTTCCTAATGATAATAGGATCCTCTAGGAAGTTTTTTGTTTATTTTTCTTGAGTCAGTTTTGGTAAGTTATAGGTTTGTCTGGCTTGGCGCCTGTGGCTCAAGCGGCTAAGGCGCCAGCCACATACACCTAAGGTGGCAGGTTCGAATCCCCAGCCCGGACCCGCCAAACAACAATGATGGCTGCAACCAAAAAATAGCCGGGCGTTGTGGTGGGTGCCTGTGGTCCCAGCTACTTGGGAGGCTGAGGTAGGAGACTCGCTTGAGCCCAGGAGTTGGAGATATCTATGAGCTGTGATGCCATGGCAC
>CAUYTI010078051.1:0-11589 GCA_963575145.1 Galago senegalensis
CGTTTGCTCATCTAAAATTCTGGAGTGATAGTATTAATTTTTTTATTGTTATTAGATCATAATTGTGTACACTAATTCTATCATAGGATACAGTGTGTTGCTTCCATATGCAGATTGGAAAACTCTCATCCAACTGGCTAACATAGCCATCATGTCTTTCTCATAATTGTTGTTTTAAGACATTTATATTCAAACTTTAGACCACGCCTATAGTGCAAATCTTAAAACTCTGTTCTACTTCAAGCATGTCTGGCTTGTTTTGGCTCTTCTTGGTTATTGCACTTCCATGTAAATTTAAAAAATTTTTCAATTTCTGTGAAATAAAACTGGAATTTTAATTGGGATTACATTGAATCTATGGATCAATATGGGGAAACAGATATTTTGTTCATCAGCATATTAATGCCTTTCCTCATATTTAGGCATTCTTTAACGTCTCAAAAATATTTTATCATGTTCTGCATAATTTTTTACACATTTTGCAAGTTTTTCCTCAGGTATTCAATGTTTTTAGATGCCATTATAATTAACAATTTTCTTAATTTTACTGTATAAGTGTTTGTTGATGGCATATAGAAATACAATAGATTTTGTTTACTAATTTTATACCCAAAGATCATCTTAAATTTACATGTTAATCCTAATAGGTTATTTAGGATTTTCTACATACATACATATAATATAATTTGAAATAGATATTTTTATTTCCTCATTTAAAATTTTTATAACATTGTTTTTCATGCTATATTGCAATGAGTACATCTTGAGTACATATTTGAATAGGAGTAGTGATGGAATATATAGTTGGCTTATTTGTGATTTTAAATGGAAAAGCTGCTGTAATTTTTTGGTAAGCTTTTTTTAATGGAAACTGTCTGTTTCTAGTTTACTAATAGTTTTATGGGAGCTGCCTTTTTCTGCTTCTTTGGAGATAATTATATGATTTTTCTCTTTTATTCTGTCAACCTGATGCATTATATTGATAGGTTAACAATTGTGCTACTTGCATTCATATAATAAAACCAATTTAGTTCCCTTCTTGTTTTCTGCTAAGGACTTACGGAGATTGGTGCATCTTTCCCCATTCTTGCAAAAAAGAAATTGTTGACCTTATCCAATGAGTTGGGAATTGTTCCTTCATTGCTTTTCTTTGGAACATTTCATATGTGACTAATTTACTTTTTCAAAATAATCCTTAATATTATTATTGAACACAGCATATTCAATAATAGCTGTGGACGCTATGAGCTTCTTCCAATGTAACTTTCATTAGAAGAAGGCTCTTAATTAGAGATTTGACTTTTTTAAATAAATATAGGACCATTGTTTTCATTTTTTACAAGTTCTTTTTTTTTTTTGAGACAGATTCTCACTTTGTGGCCCTCTGTAGAGTGCTATAGCGTCTTAGCTCACAGAAACCTCAAACTCTTGGGCTCAAGTGATTCTTTGGCCTCAGCCTCCCAAGTAGCTGCAACTACAAGCACCAGCCACAATGCCTGGTTATTTTTAGAGGTGTGGTCTCACTCTGGTTCAAGCTGGTCTCTAACTTGTGAGCTCAGGCAGTCCACCCACCTTGGCCTCCCAGAGTGCTAGGATTACAGGTGTGAGCCACCTTGGCCAGCCCCTTTTACAGTTTTTCTTATGTCAGTTTTAATATATTTTGTCAGAATTTTTAAAGGGGAAAACATTACCATTTCATCTGAATTCCATTTTTGGACTAAATTGCTTTCAACTTGTTCTTATTAATGTTTTGATATCTGCACTTAATGTCTTAATGATGTACTCTTTTTCATTTATGATAGGCCGTTTTCTTCTCTTGCCCCTCCCACTTCTTGGTCAGGCTAAACAAAGTTTGTCAGTTTTATTGCTATTTAATAAAGCCAATTTATACTTTCATTTGTTCAGTGTTGTCTTCTACATTATTATTTTTACTCGCATCTTCATTATATCCTCCTTTCTACTCCCTTTGCATTTAATCTGCTTCTGCCTTCTAACTTCTTGAAATGAATGATGGTAGAATATTGATTTTAGTCTTTGTCTTTTTTAATGTAAAAATTTCATTATTTGGTAAAATTCAGTAGCCATTTATGATAAGAACCCTTAACCAAACATACCTCAAAATTATAAAAGCTATATATGACAAACACATAACCAACATCATACTGACTAGGTAAAGGTTGAAAGGATTCCCACTTAGATCTGGAGCTAGAAAGGGATGTCCTCTGTAACCTCTCTATTCCACAAAGTACTGAAATCCTAGCCTGAGCAATCAGACAAGAGAATAAAATCAAGGATATCCAAACGGGGACAGAAAGGGTCAAACTATCCCTCTTTGTTGATGATATGACCAGAAATCTAGAAAACCCCAAATTCTGCCAAGAGACTCCTGAATTAATAAATAAATTCAGCAGAGACTCTAGTTACAAAATCAATTTACACTAATTGGGTGTAGCATTCTTATACTGCAACACCAGTCAAGCTGAGAATCATATTGAAGACTCAATACCATTTACAATAACAACAAGGACAATGAAACCCTAGGAATATATTTAAGCAAAGAAGTAAAAGACCTCTACAGGGAGAACTGTGAGTCAATGAGGAAGGAATCACAGAGGATATAAACAAATGGAATAACATACTAAGTTCATGGACTGGCAGAATCAAAATTCTTAAAATGTCTACACTAACAAAAGTGATCTACAGATTCAACATAATCCCTATTAAAATACCAATGTCATTTTGTTCAGATCTAGAGAAAATAAGTCTATGCTTTGTTTGGAACCAGAAAAGAGCCTGAATAGCCAAAGTAACCTTAAGCAAAAAGGACATATTGGGAAGCATCACCTTACCAGACTTCAGGTTATCCTACAAGGCTGTAGTAACCAAAACAGCATGGCACTTGCACCTTGCACCAGAACCAAGACACAAACCAACAGATCAGAACAGAAACCCAGATTTAAAACCATCCTTGCACTGCTATCTGATCTTTGACAAAGCAGATCATAACATACACTGGGAAGAAGAATCTCTATTTAATAAATGGTGCTGGAAAATCTGGATAACCACATGTAGAAGATTGAAATAGGATCTGCACGTTTTACCACTCACAAAAATTAATTCATGATGGACAACAAGCTTAAATATAAGGCAATAAAATTATAAGAATTCTAGACAAATATATTGGTAAAATTCTAGACAAAGAGGCCTTATAGACATTGGCCTAAGCAAAGAATTTATGAATAAGAACTCAAAAGCAAACACAGCAACAACAAAAATTGACAATGGGGCTTGATTAAATTAAACAGCTTCGGCAATGCCAAGTAACAATCACTACAGAGAGTAGACAACCTACAAAATGGGAGAAAATATTTGAATGCTGTATATCTGATAAAGGACTAATAACCAGAACCTAAAAAGAACTCAAGCAAATCAATAAGACAAAAATCAAACAATCTCATTAAAAAGTGGTCAAAAGATATGAACAGAAGCTTTTCAAAAGAAGATAGACTAATGGCCAATCAACATATGAAAAAATGCTCATGGTCTCTAATTAGCAGGGAAATCTAAATCAAAACCATAATATCACCTAACTTAACCAAGAATGGCTTTTACCAAAAAATCCCAAATCAACAGATGCTGGAGTGGCTATGGTTAGAAAGGAACTCTTATACCCTATTGGAAGGACCGCAAAATAGTACAACCTCTATAGAAAGTAGTATGGAGATGCCTTCAAGAACTAAAAGTAGATCTACCATTTGACGAAGCAATCCTATTATTATTTACCCAAAGGAAAAAAAAATCATTTTATCAAAAATACATGTCCACTTACATGTTTATTCCAACACAATTCACAATTGCAAATGTGATTCACATTTAGATTCATCTCAAATGACTACCAGTATATAAGTGGATTAATAAAAATGTCTCATGTGCATACAATGGAGTACTGCTCAGCCATAAAACAGTGGTGAACCAATACCTTTTATAACAACCTTGATGGAACTAGAAGCCATTTTTCTAAGCAAAATATCCCAAGAATGGGAAAGTAAACATCACACGTACTCACTATTAAATTGTAACTAATCAATCAATGGCCATATGTATATATGATAGTATAACTCAACAGAAAGCAAGCAATTGGAAGGAGGGAGGAATGGGGTAAAGTCACACTTAATTGGTACAATGCACACTTCTGGGTGATAGGCACACTTGTAACTTTGATGTAAACTATAAAAAAGCAATTCATGTAACCAAAGCATTTATACCCAGTAATATATTCATGATCTATGTGTATATGTCTTAATAAAAAGGGAAAAAATAGTAAAATATTTTTAAAGCATGTAGAAAAAAGAATATTGATTTTTATCTTTTTCTTTTATAATACAATCATTTTATCATTATAAAACATACAATATATTTCCAATAAGTATGTTTTTAGCTGTACTCCTATATTGATAGACCATTTTTAACATTCAATTGGCTCAAACTATTTTCTAATTCAAATTTTGATTTTATCTTTGACCCATGGATTGTGTGCTAATTTGTTGCTTAATTTCAAAATATTCGAAGGTACTCTTGTTATTTGTTTGTTATTGATTAATTCTATTATGGACAGAACACATGATGCATGATTTCCATTCTTTGATATTTGCTGAAACTTGCTTTATTATTCTAATGGATTTTTGGTTTTGATAATGTCCTATCTGTGCTTAAAAATAATGTACATTCCATGGTTGAGAGTGAATTATATAGAAAGATATTGCATGCATGGACAGATAAGATAGCAGATTTCAACAGGAGGTTTTTACTTGTGTGTTCAAATATTCATATTTTTGTTTATGAATAGGCATCTTTGTTCCATCAGTTAATAAAAGTGTTAAAAATATATTTATAAGTATCCTTTTTCCTGTCAGTTTTGGTTTTATACACATTAAGCAAGGCTAATGGGTGCATAAAAATGTATAGCCATTATTTCCTTTCTCAGTTTTTTTCTTTATTCTTTATGAAACATCCCTCTTACTTTATATTAAGTGCTAGTTTTTAACCTTAAAATCTATTTGCACAGTTTCACTGGTTTTACATGATATGCCTTTTTTCCTTCTTTTCCTTTCAAACTTCCTGTGTATTTATATTTATGCAACATATGCATACGTGTGTGTGTGTGTTTACATTTATATATCCTGTATTTATTTACTTACGTATAGCATTTTAAGGGCTACAAGTACAATTTTCTTTCCCTAAATCTACTTTGATAATCTCTGTCTTTTACAGCAGGGACTGGGAAATTTTTTTCTGCAAAAGGTCAGATGATTTTTTATTTTGTGGCCCATATCTAGTGTGTGTCACAGTTACTCAGCTCTGCCATTATCATTCAAAAGCAGGCATAGGTAATACAGAAATGAATGAGTGTGGTTGTGTTTCAATAAAACTTTATTATTCATAAAGCAGGCAGCAAGCCAATTTCATCCTGCAAGCTATAGTTTTCCCACTTATTTTATAGTATTAATTCAATGTATATTGATTGTATTATCTTATAGGGTTTAAATCTACTCATTTTATTATATTCTCTTTGTCCTTGTCATGTTTTATTTTACATTGTTTTTATTTGTCTTTAAGCATTTTTTCATCATTTAATTTTTGCATGATTCATTCTTTTAGTAATCTTGAAATGATTTTGTTAGACATTATAACATATACCCTAATACATATTAAAGATCTTATATAAAGTGTTTTTCTGTCACTTTCTGGATAATCTTTAACTCCCTCTATTCACCTCTTACACTGCTTTTGTGTCATTATTGTCACATATATTAATTTCATGTACTTTTTCTCCACAGGCATTATTATTTTTATGCATCCATAATTCAGGTTTAACCACATGTCATTTCATTTCTTCTATCTTCTCTGCATTACTTTATAAAATTTTCTTTTCTCTAAGCAACCTTCTTTGGTTTCATGTATGTGTTACCAGAAAGTAAAGGGGGGTGGGAAGAAATGTTATAAATACTGATAAATTTTCTTAGTTTTTTTTTTAATTGATAGTCATAGAACCATCCTCAGTTAATTTTTGTTTTGTCAGGATTATTATCTCTCAATTTCTGGCTAATGATGGCTTCAAACAAAATTATTTTTTACAAGATTTTGCTCAAACTTCATACATTTTTGTGGTAGAAAATCTATATAGCATATGACAGTTTATATGGTGTAACCAAGCATTTTTTGTTCGTTTTTCCTTTATATGTCCATATAGTACTGTCCTTTTGCTCAACAAACTCTTTTGGGGAAAAGGAGATTAACAGCAGTATATTCTCCCTTATATCCTAAAATTAGTGAAAATAACAAATATTTCCGGTTATTATTTCCTTATTTTTTGATACCAGGGAATCCTAAAATACTATTTATATTTAAGTCTGTATTTTCACATTAGCTGTCTCAATTTTCTCCCATTACAGTTTATAGACTGATATATAATAATCAATCAGGCACCCAGACTATATACCATCTTAATGAGTTACCAGATTACTTATTTGACCACTAAGCCACAATTTCAAATGCCTATAACTCCACTCTCCAAAGCAGACTAAATTACTTCCACCATGATTGATCAGAGTAAGACCATATATTCTGCTAGGAAATCTTTAAACTACAAAACGTTGAGAAATAATCCTTTCCTCTATGTTTTCCATAAACTACCTTGATTTTTTTAATTTAATAAAGACATTTTTATCACCAAGATTTTTATTTCCTAGCAAAGTTATTTCTGTTATTTTACTCTGTATTCACAAATCTTTCATGAAAATTTCTTTTGCATGAAATAAAATGAAGAAATTGTGAATCTTTTTGTAATTTTCTTCTTCTTTGATATAAATTTAAAATTATCTGCTGTCAATTGTCTAAAAAATTTAAAAAGTAAAAACAGGATGTTACACTAGTGTTATCATCTTTCAAATGAATATTTCAAAGTCCTTTACCGTGTTTATGCAGCAAGTTTATAGAAAAACAAGTAAGGGGATTTAGCTTTCTTAGGCCTGTGTAGGGCAGGCAATGTAATACAGTTAACGCACGGATCAATCAGTTCATCCATTAATCAATGTGTGCTGTGTCCACTGTTGGTTAGGGCAGTCAGGGTGGCTCTTAACCAGGAGAATGTACCAGATTTTCTTAGGATAATATTTTTTTCTTTTTTTTGCTGTTTTTTGCTGGGGCTGGGTTTGAACCCACCACCTCCAATATATGGGACTGGTGCCCTACTCCTTTGAGCCACAGGCACTGCCCCTTAGGATGATTTTTAAACAAATGCACTCAAGGATCTTATTCCTAAGGAATAACTATTTGGAACAATAGATTACTAAAAAAACTCCACATATTACTGTGATACACATTCTTACTCAAAAAACACTGCTTTGGTCATTGGGGGATAAGAAGAAATAGACTTTGTCACAATAAAGTTCAAAAGGAAATATTTTAAAATATATAATACTACGTAATTAAAAATTGAATTTTCTGGCTCAGTATGAGTTAAAAAGCTTCATTAGGAAGATGAGAATTGATCTGTACCTTCAAGAATAGATTAGCTTTGCAGTGCTGGTAGAAATATATGGAAAGGAAAAAATGAAAATATGAGCAAAAGCACAGAGGCAGAAATAATCATTAGTGGAAATCAGTGCAAAGAACAAACTGGTTATCTGAGTCAGTTCCATGACTAGAAATGCTTTCTGCCTTGTTCATTGTTTTATATACATTCCCATTACCTGCTGAACAAATAGGTGAATAACTGAACCAATCAATCCATCAGTAATGATCATGGCATGTTCTTAGGATGGCATAGTGGGAAATAGGTATATATACATTTATGGAGGACTGTGGAAGCCAACAAAGGAGTTCAGACAGGCAACAAGATTAAAAGAATATTGAACTAGATTCATCAAGGGATCATAGCAACACGCACTAGATCAGCAGTCTCCAGCTTTTTTGGCACCAGGGACCAGTACCATGGAAGATCATTTCTTCACAGATGGCTGAAGGTGGTTTTGATGAAAGCCTGCAAGCCATTGGTTTATTATGGTCTCTGTGTAGTCAAACCTCTCTGCTAATGATAATCTGTGTTTGCAGCCGCTCCCTATCATGCTCCTCTAAGGATCAAATGTGACCGTCTATCTGACAAGAGGTGGAGCTCAGGCCCTGATGACAGCCCTGGGGAGGAGCTGTAAGTACAAATGAAGCTTCCCTTGTACACCCAATGCTCACCTCCTGCTGTGCAGCTGGGTTCCTAACAGGCTACTGGACCAGTACTGGTCCATGGCAAATGGGGGTTGGGGTCTGTAGCACTGGTGGATCCCACATTTGAAAAGAAGAGAAGCTGGTTGAAAATGTTGCAATAATATAGGCATGTGACAATCAAGATCTTGCATTATTTTCACTTTTTTTTTTAAAGCATACCTAGGAAATAAAGAGGGTAAGCATAGTGCTAAAAATAACTCCAAAAAAAGATGTAAAATATCATATAACTTAGTTCAGTTCAAGACTGAGTTTTAGCTAATTTGGTGATTCATTCCCTGTGAGTTATACTTGTCTGATTCCTTCCTCTCCTGCCATCTTTCTCCGCTCAGACCTCTCCCTTTAATCTTGAAATTTTACTTTTTTTTCCTCCTTCACTATATTTAGGTTAAAGAATTAAATACCAGAAATTCTGCTTACTGAGGTTTTCATTATAATCAATTACATTACATCTACGCAAAATTTTAAAACCCTAATTTGGATTTTAATAATAATTTAAAATTGACTTGCTCTACAGTAAATTCAGAAGACTAAAACTGAAACTTATCAAAAAGTTGATTTCCACTGGCAAGAGATGTTAATAGTCTTAGAGGCTGTTTTAGTATGTAATATTTATAATTAAGATAGTTTAGGTAAATGTCAGACATTGATGGTCTACTATTTGAAACTTTAAAAAAGTCTTAATAATATTTCACAACTGTTGCCTTCAGATACCATATTTTATAGACTGTTGCTTTTGTCACCCATGCCTGAGTAGTTTTCCATGAAACTTCTGTTAATAATCTGATTAATGTGCATATTTGCAGAAACACAGGTATTTCACAAAATGAGAATATTTAAAATAAGGACCATGTGGTGTTTTACAGTAAATGGAATTAAAACTATGAATCAGAAGCCAAAACAGCAAACAAACAAACAAAACGAACAACAAAAAACCCCCATAATTAGCAAAATAATTGCTGAGCAAAAAAAAGAAATCTAAGCTACCGAATATCTTCAGTCCCACAATTACCTGAAGCAAGACTGAGGAAATTATAAGAGGAAAAGCAAAATATAACTTCATTTCCATAGGCAATTAGATATTTAAAGGAGTCACTTTCCATTTCAGGCCAATGGGGGAATGACACAAATAATTTAATGAATTAAATTACCCACCTTAATGGCCTAAAGGGGTCAGGGGAGGATATATTTCCTCTGCTTCATATTACCAGGAAATTTTAGCTACAATGAAAATCCATTTAGCAGGAGAACAGAAAACTTGTATTTTTATGGTTTAGGTAGGCTAGAAGCAACAAGAGGAACTTTTTTCTGACGAAAGTAAAAGAAATGATATCCTATGCAGAAATTATTGCCGGATTTTAATGGGCTAAGATGACCTTGGGAGGAGGAAAAAAGAAAAAGGACTATTAACAGCTTCTAATGGACCCAAACACCTACTTCTACAAAAAAAATTGGTCTCACTGAATGTACTCCCCACCATCACCAGTCCCCATCGCATGTGTGTTGACATCATCCATGAACTAAAACAATTGACCTTTAAAAAAACAACCCATGGTTATTTGAAAGCTGAGGTTCCTGTCTCACTATGCCCAATTACCTACTCTTGGATGAAATGAGGAAAAAAAAAATAGGTGTGCATATAAAAGCTACATTAGCTTGAATGCTTGCATGCTTATGTTTGAGTATAGGCATCTATCAAGGATTCAAAACAAAGTGGAACAAGAAGAGTATTTAAATCATGCACGGATCTGAGAGACAAGGAGAGACATCTACTGGTCCATTCATTACCAGTCCCAAGCACCTCCCTCTCCACTGTAATTAATGTAACATTTTCTCTCTTTACAGCTGACAGCCAAGAGCATAATTAGAGTCTAATAAAACACGGAAAAGTCACAAATGCAAAGTGGAATAAACAGTAAACAGTGAGGGAAAAGAAGATCTGGGAGTGTGATGGCTGGGTAATGCCTTAGATAAACTGTGTGCACATTGACACTGTCACGCTCTCGGCAGCCCCAAGTGTGCTGGTAGCCTGGTGCAGACAGACAGCTCGAATTAATCCCAAGAGGAGCGCATGACAGGCGAGTGAAGCAGACAATTAGAATGAAGGAGGAAATTGGAAATGGCAAAGGTGTGAACATATGTCAAATTACAACTAAATGATAAATTACAATTCTGTCATTGGAATAAGCGGTAATTAAGAAAGATTTCAGCTATCCTTCTTGAAAAAAATAGGAGAGAATCACATTTTTTTTTTTCCAGTTTAGATTTGTTTGCTGAATTGTTTCCCATCCATCTCACACATGGGGCCGGATCTCCCTGACTTTTGAGCTGCATTATTTGTGTACATTAAGGATAATTCTTTTCTTTCCTCTTCCCCATTTTCCACACTGGCAGAATGATAGTGTCAAAATGAACAGGAAGTTGATAGTATCTGATATAAAAACCTGCGCTGAGATTTAAAAAAAAAAAAAAGAAATGAGGCTTGCTGCTAAAGCTGCTGCTGCAGTCTAATTATTTTAAACAAGCCCTGCACAGTCCAGCTGACAATTAGGAAAGCCTGCTCTATGGCTTGGGGGATTCATATGAAACCTCATAATCACTGTACACACGTCCTTTTCGTTTAGACAGTAATGAATGTGGGTGGGGTTTCTTGGCAGTTTTCGGCCACTTAACCACAATTTAAAACAGCTGTGTAATTATCATGAGGTTTTTTTGAATCCAACATCCAATTCCAATTTAGAGTTTCTAACACCTGTGGGTTTGTTACAACCACCAGGACCCACGTAGAGGGCTGGCCAAAGCAGAAGTGCAGTGCTGGCCAAAACAGCCCTGGAGAGGGCACAGTGTTCCTTGGGACTGGGCTGCTGCATGCCAAGACATGGAGGAGGAAGGGAAGAGGAAGGAAGCTTTATAGGGGCAAGTTTCACTTGTAAACATAAGGTGCTGTGTGCAGGGAGTTTTCTTCAGCAGAGCAAAGACAGGATGTTCTGGTCTTGAACTCTCTATAAATGCAGACTTAACCCTTGCAAACTCTGTTAAAAAAAAAAAAAAAGGCTCGGCGCCTATAGCTCAACCGGCTAAGGCGCCAGCCACCTACACCTAAGGTGGCGGGTTTGAATCCCCAGCCCGGACCCGCCAAACAACAATGACAGCTGCAACCAAAAAATAGCCGGGCGTTGTGGCGGGCGCCTGTGGTCCCAGCTACTTGGGAGGCGGAGGCAGGAGACTCACTTGAGCCCAGGAGTTGGAGGTTGCTGTGAGCTGTGAAGCCACAGCACTCTACCCAGGGGGAATAGCTTGAGGCTCTGTCTC
>CAUYTI010078052.1:0-22538 GCA_963575145.1 Galago senegalensis
GGGAGGCTGAGGCAGGAGGATCCCTGGAGGCTAGGGGTTCAAGATCAGCCAGCCTGAGCAAGAGCAAGACCCCATTGCTACTAAAAATAGAAAAAATATAGGCATGATCCCAGGTACACGTGAATCTTACTAAATGTAGAATATAAATGTCTTAACACAACAACTAAGAAAATGACATGAAGGCTATGTTAACCAGTTGGATGAAAGTATTCCAAATTGTATATAGAAACAACCCACTGTACCCCGTGAGAGAATTAATGTACACAGCTATGACTTAATAAAAAAAAAATAAAAATAGGAAAACTAGCCAGGGATGGTGGCAGGTGTCTGTCATCCTAGCTACTCAGGAGACTGAGGCAGGAGGATCACGTGAGCCCAGGAGTTTGAGGTTACTGTGAGCTATGACGCCACAGCACTCTACCCAGGGTAACAGAGTAAGATTGTCTCAAAAAAAAAAATTAGCAAAAGTGGCATCATCAATATTGGATGCTAAGAGCTTCCAGGAAGAATTGGAAACTCCTTTAGAGGGGGTGGGGCGGGGGAGAAGAGCAGCCCAGGAAGTCCCAGCACTGGCTCTCATTGCCATGTGTGGGAACGTACAGGTCCAGGCTTGTCAGTTTGCTGGTCACGATTGCTTTAGGAATAGCCAGTTGTTTGCTAGGGTTGCCGAATTGTTGCAAAACTTCCTTCAATTTTTAGCTTCTACATTAATGTACAGATTCCCCATCCCCATCCCCAGAGAAAATTGGCCTATGTAGTGGGAAGGATCAGGATCACAGAGGACTTTCTCATTTCTTTGGCAATCCGGCTTGAAGGTGAAAACAGGCTAAATAAACATCATGAGATGAGGGACTGGTGTTTCTGATCGTCCTGAGGGAGACTGCAGGCCTTCTCCAGAGTCAGCCCTCTCTATGGGTGGGAATAAACTGGAAGACACCTCTGCCCAGGCTGCTCTTATTCCCATGCCCGGGATGCACCTGCTTCCCTCAGCCCAGCACCCCTCCAGGTGAGAACTCTACCAGCAGCAGCAGCCCTTGGCTGCAGCCCTCCATCCCCTCCTGCCCTCTGCACCTCAACTTCTGGGATCCCTCAGTTGAGCCAAATGTCTGTGGTTGATTGAAGAAAAGCAGCTTCCAGGTCTATAGTGTGGGCTCAGCTCAGGGGAGCTGAACAGTCTAATGAGGCCACACGTTAGGAGCCTGACTCAGCTTCCATTTGAGCTGAGATCTTGATTCTCCCACTGTGCCAGCACAGACACAATTAGGAAAAATTATTTTGTAGACAAGGAAAGCCATGCAAGGTAGGACAGATGGGATTAAAGGCAAAGCCATGTTTGTTAACAGGCCTCGAGAAAGAAGCCATTCCTTGGCTTGAGGCCAGCACTGGTTCCCAAGGAAAGGGCCTTCTCTGCTCTGTGGCCCAGACGTGGCCGAGGCCTCCTTCGTGAAACCACATAGCCATTTCCCTGTCCTCTGCAGTCTCTGTACGGCTGCTGACTTCTGCTTAGAAAGGCCATCAAATGAGAGCACAGGGGTCGGAGTCTGTAGGAGAGCTATGTGCATGAAATTAGTTAATCAGCAGGCGGGTGTGGGAGCGTGAAATTTAGAGGAACCTTTTTTTTTTCCTTTTTGCATCAGCCAGAATCACTTTTCCTCATCTGTCAGCTGTCCCTGAGTTTAGGGCCCTCCCTAATCCAGAATGGTCTCCTCTCAAGGTCCTTCACTAACCCCATCTGCAGAGACTCCACTGCAAATAATATTCTGTTCATAGAGTCTAGGTGATAGGACACGGACATCTATTGGGGGATCTCCATTCAACCCATCACAGTTGTATCCAGTTCCTTCTGGAGGTCCCAGGGGAGGATCCTTCCTGCCTCTCCCAGCTCCTGGAGGCTCCAGGCATCCCTGGTCTTGTGGCCACATCACTCCAGTCTCTGCCTCTGTCTCCATGTGGCTTCTCCTCTGTGTCTGTGTCTCCTCTGCTGTGTCTTATGACTTCACCTGTCACTGGGTTCAGGGGAGTCTAACTTAGGTCGATCTTATCTCGAGATTCTTCACTCATTCCCTCTGCCAAGACTCTATTTCCAAATTAGGGTCTATTCCCTGGTTCCTGTTCTATATAAATTTTTGTTGAAATGACCCAACTCAGTACAAAGAGGGATTTTCTCCAGCTATTTCCAGGGATGTGTGTTGACATTTTTTTTTCTTCATTAGGGAAAAGTAAGATGATTCTGTCTCTAGCTCCACCCTTTGCAGGGACAAGCCCATGGGAATTGTACTCAGATGAGCATCAGAATCTTAGTGGTCTGAGCCACAATGTTTCCTGAGGAGTGAGATGTGGACACCAGCGGTGTCATAAACAGACGGATCTGCTGAGGACGACCACTGAGAGCTCCAGGTTTTCCAGCACCTATTCATGCCCCACAGTCCCACGGGGGCTGTGTTGTGCTGGCTTTGTCCCAGGCTCCCCATGGGGGGGCCAGAAAGCAGGTGTCAGGGGTTGGTCCCCCATGAGTCACCCAGACCCAGATGTTGCTCAGCTCCAAGGGGATGACAGTGTGAAGTAGCTGACAAAGCCCCATGCTGCTGGGAACCTTATTGAGCTCCAGGCAAACCTTGAGCAGAATTGGCCTTTACAATTTCATGTAACATGAAGTTTTTAATTGAGAAATGACAGACTGCCCATGTGTGTGCTGGGCACTGCGACATTTTCACAGATGTCTGTGCACTGGCAGGATTACATTGAACTAACTCACCCTTGCCATCAGCTCATGTGCTTACAGACCTGAAGGGGTGTGAGGGGAGCTGGGGACCATCTGGGGCACCATCGATCCTGGTCGGGGTGGGACAAGAACTCAGCTGAGGCTCAGGCTCTGATCCCCCCACAATGCATGTGCTAGAACCTGCAGACAGAGGGTGCTCGGATAAAGAAAGGGAGTGTGGGGGGAGAGAAAGAAGGAAGAGGGTGAGAGTAATTAGGAGGGAACAGTAAGAGAAGGAAGGAAGAAAGAAAAAGGGGGGGAGAGGAGGAGGGAGGGAGAGAGAAAGGAAGGAAGAATGAGGGAAAGACACAGGGAGAGACAAAGAAAGAAAAAAGAATAAGAAAAGCTCAAGGGAAAGATGAAAAAAGAAAGAAAGGAAGGAAGGAAGGAAGGAAGGAAGGAAGGAAGGAAGGGAAGGAAGGAAGGGAAGGAAGGAAGGGAAGGAAGGAAGGAAGGGAAGGAAGGAAGGGAAGGAAGGAAGGGAAGGAAGGAAGGGAAGGAAGGAAGGGAAGGAAGGAAGGGAAGGGAAGGAAGAAAGGAAGGAAGGAAGGAAGGAAGGAAGGAAAGCCTATAAATAATTCAGATGTGGTCCAGCTCAGCTGTCTAGTTTCTCACCCGCTAACCTGTCTCTGGGAACCCTGTTGGGTCTTTATTCACTGTCTTCTTTCCAGTTCTCACCCCTCATGAGTGATGTCCCAAGCCCACAGCCTTCTGCACTTGTACCCAAGTCAGCTGGGGTCACCCTGCAGCCTGTCTCCAGACAGTTTGCTTCCTACCAAGGCGAAGACTTCGTAGACTTGGAAGACTCCGTAGACTTGGAAGACTCCCCCTACGGGGTCTGGGTTGTGTTTCCTAGCTTTTTGGACAAGGCAGACCATGAAAGCACAATTCCCAAGTCCCTTCAGAAGGGACCTGCCCTGGACCCTGAGTGGGAGGGATGAGTCCGCCAGGAGGGCCTGTCCTGGGCAGGGCACCTCCCCTACCACCCAGTGAGGGTGTTTACCCTGCAGATATCACGTGGTGTGTAATGTGCTCGGAGGCCAGCCCACCTCCCCTGCCTGAGCTGAGGCCTGCTGGCAGCTCCAGGGACAGGTGTCCCTGACTGATACATCATTATGGAGGACAGAAGAACACAGATGTGTTAGCAAAGGCAGTATCACAGAGCCTTCTGTCTTTCCAAATACTGTAAGTAAAAGCTATTTCTAGGGTGTAGCCAATTACATTCTTTGTTTTTATGACCAGTCACAAATGTATTTTTTATTAGCTGGTGTGTTCAATGTTTTGAATTCATAGCCCTCATTTCAATCTCATTTTAGTTTGTGGTAAGTGCAAAAGAGTCTTTGCTGACGTGAAATAGCGAGGCTGTCCCCTCTTTGCTGAGAGCTCACCTCACAGCCTTCAGCAACCCTCACTGTAAATCAGCCCATGACCTGGTGTTTATTGAACTAGGAGGCTAAGACAGCCTAATTATATGTTTGTGCAGGAGAAAACACCACGTCCACAGTGAGCAATTCTCCTGCCCCTTCACGGTTTAATCTGGAGGAGGAGGCGGCGGCCTGTCTTCACCACTGACTTAGCCTCATGCACTTTCAGTGTTAATTAGGAGCCTGCTTGCCGGGAGAGTGACTTCTTAGAACAATGCAGCCTCTGGCCAAGTTGAGGCATCTGGGAAGGCGATGCAGGTGCCGGGTGGGCTCTGACTCTACCACAGGCAGCACACAGGGACCCCCGCACTCTTGGAGTCATTGCCTGGTGCCATTTCCTTTTTTACGCATTTTTGAAGCAGTGAATGCTCGACATGGTGGGAAAGAGACCATATCTTGGTGGGATGCTGAGGTTCTGTTTTTTTTTTTTTTTTTTTTTTAAGAAATGAAAATCCTGCTTTTCCTAAGAGACCTTTTCTTACATTAAGAAGGATGAAGCAAATATAAACCAGAACAAGATCAACAGGTCAAGGTCTTTAAAGTCTGTCATAAAATGTATCACAGCAAAGAGTCTGCAGGGCAGGAATGGCGAAGTGCTTGCCTTTGTTCTGGACACCTCCTTGTCACGGCAGCGTCCTTCTGTTTCTCTTCAGCAGCATTTGGCTCCTATTTTCTGGTCAGGCACGTACTGAGGCTTACAGTACATAGGCTCAATTTCCTCCTGGGAAGATGGAGCTGCCCTGCGTGTCCTCCCACACTCAGGCTGGAATCCCTGGGCTGGGCTAGAGGCACCACCTGCTCTGTGGGGGACCTGCTCTCTGGTCCCACCTATGCTGATGTGATGGCCGCCTCTAGGGAAACAGACTCATTATTGCTGTTGCTCAGTTCCCCCCTTTATTCCATTTCTGTGAGTTCTGTTTCCAGGATGACATTGCACCCTTCTGCCCTTCCCCAGCTCCCAAGTTCTTGCCTTGTAACCGAGACTCACCACTGGCTGCCTGGGCTCTTTAATAGCTCACTTGGTTCTTTTCTTTTTTGGGGGGGGGCAGGTTATTTGCACAGTGCTTGAGATTTAGGCAGGAAACACTGGGCAGAGCTGAGAGGAGGCTTACTGCTCCCCCGTGCACTGGTAGGGAGGCCCAGACACCTATCCGAGAATGCGGGCAGCCTTGCTCTGGGCGGCCCTTCCCCAGGCTGTTCCCTCTTCCTCCCCTTCTCTGCCTGCTGAAGAAGATGGCTGGGCAGGTGAAGGCTGGCGGAGCTGTGCATGGTTTTTCCATTATTTTTAACTTCTCTTAAAAAAACATCCCTAAGACCATATAGTGAGTGTCAGGACCCTTCACTGTCCTCTTGGTCGGTAATGTGCCAGTGACGTTCTCAGCAGGAGGAAACCATAGCTAGTCCACTCAGCTCACGCCCTCAGTCCCACGCTCTCCCCCCCTCGGCTCCACACTCTCCCCATCCCTTGGCCCCACGTTCCCCCCCTGGCTCAAGCTCCCCCCTCTTGGCCACGTGCTCCCCCCCACCAGCCACATGCTACCCCCCTCCCTCAGCTACACACTCCCCCCCTCAGCCCACACTTCTCCTCCCTTAGCCCTATGCTCCCCCCTGCCCCATGCTGCCCCCTCCTCAGCCACATGCTCCCCACTCCCTGGCCACATGCTCCCTCTGCCCACAGTTACTCTGAGTCATTCCTGGTACCAGCTATATTCTCACGAGCGACAGCTCCATCCTACTGCTTCCCAGGCTGCTTTCTGTGCTGTTAGAGTACATCTTTGTTTTCTGACATGGTAGTTTTTTCCTTCCATTAGAATCTAAATTTCTTTGAAACAATAAGTTTTAATATCACAAAGCAGCCTTCTATTTTAAACTTCCTCTTGCCTCGTGACTTCTCTGGGGACATGTTGACATTGTTAGGGAATCTGATGAGTGGGAGGCCCACAAGGTGCTGGGGACAGGAGCAGCTCCAGGCAGCAGTTTCAGAGGGCTCAATGGCAGGGCCACGGCCACCTTGGACCTGCTCTCTGCTTTATCTTTGCTGTTTATTTCAGGGAGCCACATAAAAATGACAAGAGAAAATTTTTTTTTCAATGGGCATCTGTTTATTTTCTAATTAATAAATTTGACAGGAGCCCTTTTGAGCTTAGGAACTCAAAACTTAGTCTGGCTGTGTTAAATCTCCAACACAGAGTTTAAATCCCCAAGTCCAAGGTTATATGGCTGGTCAGTGGCAGGTTGGGAGGTCCAGAGCTTCACCATAGAATGCAAACCATACAGCCCTCAGGCGACCATCTGCCACACTCTTCACATCTCCTAGCCCTGAATGTGTCCAATAGTTAATAATCTTTAGACAATATTCATAAGGACTGAGAGAGCATTCTCCCGGTGCATTAGAAAACCTAGAAATAAATCTTGAAATACAGTTCCATAGCTGTGTTAAATTCTTGCTGGACTTACACAGCCCTACTCCTGCCTTAAATTTCAGCATTGCCCTTTGGGGTTTCATAGTCTGCATTGAAAGTGGACCAGCTGCCTTGTATAGAGGTAGGGGGTGGGGAGCAGGTGGGGTGCTGTGTGTGAGTTGAGGGGAGTGAGTGATAGGAGTAGGGGGAAGAGACAGGGCACTCCTGCTGGGGAGGCCTATGGAGCAGGTGGTCAGCCCAAACTTTGAGCTCCCGGGAAATAAGCCTGAGAGAGGAAACAGCCTCCCCTGTACAATGGCCTGAGGGTGAAGGGGACTCTAGGCCTGTAGGTGGATGTCAGGGCACAGAGAAGCCACCATAGGTGAGGTGAGAGGACGTGGGCATGGTGGGTGGAGATGAGAGTGCACAGCGGCCAGATGGGCTTCAGCCCCAGACATGGCCAAGGCAGCTGCAGTCTGGGCTAGAGCTGATGAGCTCCTCTGAATGTGTAAGGTGTGTCTGACAAGCTTCATGTTAATGCTAGGAGTGGCTTTCCTGGGGGTAACATGAGCTAAACATGAGGTGCACCAAGGCATGAGGTCAGCTGTAGCTTTTGTGTTTGCTGGTAGATTCTCATAGGAAATAGACTAAAAACACCAGGACTGACAGAAACCCTACTTCGGGTTTGCCGATGTGGTCTGTGATCTGGGGCAAAGTCTCATCAAAATGCACACGTGCCCAGCCTTGGAACAAACGTTCTGCCAGCTATCCAAGCCCTTAATGATGGATTTTCAATATCAAACTCAATCTCAGACTCAGAATTTCAGGACACATCTTGTCAGTGATAGCACCCATGTCTCAGCAAGTGTGGGTGAGAGTTTCCACTAGTAACATTGCTGGGGGAGAACAGGCTGCTCCCCTGAGAACTCAAAAGCCTGAGGAGAACTCTGTCACCTGCCTTAATGAAGGCACATTGTCACCTCTGGAAGTCCTTCATACCCAGCCCCCCTCTGCAGTGCCTCCTCCTCCCCTCTCCCTTCCTCCTCCGCCTCATTTCTCCTCCACCCACAGCTCTCACTCCACTCCTCCTCCACCTTCCCTCTCACTGTGGCTCCTGGTCGTGCCTGGAGACTTGACCAGGTTTTCAGGGAGCAGCAAGGTACAAACCTCAGGCAGGTGTTAGACTGAGGTGTGTATCACTCACTTACCACATGACCAGGCCAAGTCACTCAGCTTCCCGAAGCTTCAATTTCTTCAATTATACCCAGGGGAAATAGCAGTGCTGACTTCACTGGGTTTTGTGATGAATAACAGGGACACTGTAGGAAGTTCTATGAGGTAGCTGCCACGGTTCCTCTCAGGCTAAGCTGGGTCATGGAAGTGTAAGATCGTCCATAAGGGTTATTTTCTTACTAGCCTGAGCACCATGGTGCATCAGAAGAGACTGAAAACATAAATACCCTTCTTCTTGTCTTTCGTGTAAGTTCAAGAGCTAGAAAAACGGCAGCTCAGACTGAACTCCAAGGAGGCTCATGGTCCTATGATTTCCTCTGAGAAATGAAAGGTAAGAGTTATTACTGTAAAATGGTATAGTTTATTCCTTTAAGAAAAACAAGTTCAGTATGATACGTAGTATAGCAGAACTTTCTAGGATTGTGCAGAGAAATCTCACCAAGAGAATGGGAATCTCACCAAGAGAAATCTCACCAAGAGAATGAGAATCTCACCAGCTGATCCATGTTAAGGTAGCCCGGGACCTTGGATGTTACGATTTCCTGTCGGTGTTCATGCCAAGTGGCCACACATCCTGCCACAGACAATAAAGTCAACCTCAACACCAAAGGGAAGTATAGTTTGTACCTCATTTTTTTTTTCTTCTGTGAATCCTGTAAACAGTGTGCCCAACTAACAACCACACAGTGAACTCAGCCTTAGACTCCAACCTGAATACCTGCCTTTTACAAAGTCATCAAACCTTTCTTCAGGGAAAAAAACCCAAAAAACTGGCTGGGCATGGTGGTTCATGCCTATAATCCCAACACTTTGAGAAGTTGAAGCAGGAGGATAATCTGAGGCTGAGATTTCAAAATCAGCCTGATCAACATGGCAAGACCTCATCTCTACAAAACATTTTTAAAAAGTTATCCAGGTGCAGTGGAGGGTGCCTATCGTCTCAGCTACTCTGGTGGCTGCCAAAAGGATGGCTTGAGCCCAGGAGGGTGAGGCTGCTGTGAGCTATGATGATGCCACTACATTCCAGCCTGGGCAACAGTAAGACCCCCTTTTTTTTTTTTAATTAAATGATAGCTGTATACATTAATGCAAACATGGGGTACAGTGTGGTGTTTTCATATACAATTTGAAATACTTTCATCAAGCTGGTTAACATAGATTTCATGTCATTTGCTTAATCATTGTGTCAAAACATTTATATTCTAATTCTAGAAAAGTTCACACATGTACCCTTGTTAGACAGATATATAGGTGATCTTTCCAGTCACCCTCCCACCACCTGGCCGTCCTTCTCCCCTCCCCTTCCTCACCCCCTCCCCATATTCTTGGGCTAGAATTAAGTTGTAGCTTTCATCAATCCTCCAATAAGAAGCTTAGCAAGGAAATTTTAGATTTAAATTTAACTATTCATCTTTTAGACCTAACTGACATCTACAGAACATTTCATCCAAACAAATCTGAACACACATTTTACTCTTCAGTCCATGGAACATACTCCAAAATGGATCACATCTTAGGCCATAAATCCAACCTAAGTAAATTTAAAAGAATAGAAATTATTCCATGCATCTTCTCAGACCACCATGGAATAAAAGTTGAACTCAGTAACAACAGGAATCTGCAGCCTCATATAAAAACATGGAAGCTAAATAACTTTATGTTGAATGACAGATGGGTCAGAGATGAGATCAAGAAGGAAATTACCAAAGTTTTAGAACACAATGATAATGAAGACACGAGTTGTCAGAACCTTTGGGACACTGCAAAGGCAGTCCTAAGAGGGAAATTTATAACCCTGCAAGCCTTCCTCAAGAGAACGGAAAGAGAGGAAGTTAACAACTTAATGGGACATCTCAAGCAACTGGAAAAGGAGGAACATTCCAATCCCAAATCCAGCAGAAGTAAGACCCTTTCTTAAAAAATAATTGTGAGAAGCTGGGAAAAAATCAAGGAAATTCTGTCAACATAGATGATCATTTAAAAATTCACTCTTCCAATACTTGACAACTTAAATAGCCTCCCCCTGTCTAGATTATCTTGATAATAATAATAAAACATATTAGTCTTCATTTGAGTAGTGTCTGTCTTCTAAACCATCCTTGTGTCCCATACACAGAAATCCATGTCCATAACCTTCCTGAGACAGAGCTGTCTTGTTTTTTCTTTGTAAAATTTTGCCAAATGCAAAGTAAAAAGTGTATCTGAATAGTTGACATAGAGAAAAGGTCCTTGTTTTCAAAATGGATAAATGAGTACAAACTCAGAGAAGCAGAACCAATATAACACACATACAAACACACTAGTACACATACATATATACACGAACATACACATATATGCACATACACAAATATATATACACACATATAGATGCATATGCATGCATGCACCCCACATACATGTACACATATACACATACCCACACCCTCCTACACACACGCACATACACACATATACACGTACACCCACACACTCCCACATGCACACATACATGTACCTACCCATACACACAATGACATTCACGATAGGAAGTCAGCTCACGTGAGCCATCATGGAGTATGGCAAGTCCAGACTCTGCAGAGCCAACATTGCTTTAGTTTAGTCTGACAGCAGAAGCTGCTGAGGAACTGGGAGGAACCTATGTCCCAGTTATAGGCAGAGTCCTTTCTCATCTGGAATCCTCTCCCACCCCTAACCCTCCACAGGAGGGGCACACTTTCATTCTACTCAAACCTTCAGTCCTTGAACAGTCCTGCCCACATGACAGAGGGCAGTCTTCTTTACTCAGTCTGTTGATTCAGATGTTATTCTCACCCCAAACTTCCATAGAAACACCTAGAATGTTTGGCCAAATATCTGGGTGCCCTGTGGCCCTGTCAAGCTAACATCACAGTTGGCTCAAGAGAAACACTGACATGTTCTTGGGAACATTCCAGATCAACAAATTAAGCAAATCATTTTTAGACAGAACAGGAAATAATAAACAGCAGGAATCAGAGTTTAAAGAAAACAAGTCTCACAAAATTAATTTCTTTTTTATAATGGGGTTAATGATTTTGCTTATTTTCAGGTGGTCAAACCATTTTCCACATGGTTAAGAATATTGACTATTCAGAGATCATATAGTCCTCTAATAATAGTATTCCTAAAGCTGGGACGCAGGAGCTGTGAAAAACTTGCTCGGTCTCTGAGCCAGGAGACAAGGGCTTCAGCGAATCCAGGGTGTTTCCTCATGTACAACCTAGAGAAACGTGGCAGGTTTATCTTAGCGGGTTGATACCTGCTTGAACAACTGACCCCACTGAGGGTTGATTGGTGGGTCAGTGGCAGCAAGAGAGGAGGGTCTTACAGGTTCCCAGGCTCTGCCTCTGTCCTGGCTGGGAGACAACTTGGAAGGGCTAGTTGGGAATGGACCTGACTGCAGCAAAGGATGGGACTGAAACACGACCAATGAGAAAAGGGCAATGTAATAAATACTCAAATGGCAGGTTAGAGAAAGTGGCCAAAACCAAGTGCTGAAATGTTTGTGTTAAGAAGCCAGTAGCACAACTGTTGATGATGGCACTTTGAGAGCAGTTAATAGTAAAACTAAAAATATTAGGCTGTAAGAGCCTGTAAAATAATATAATACAGTGTGAGTAATGGCCTGTGTCTGCCGAAGGCTGTCTCTTTCTGAGGATCCTGGTAGGTGCCCACAAGAGCCCTCTTACTTCCTGTGGAAAAATGCTCACACATAACAAAAAACAGGTGCAATCTTGAGTTTTGCTGGTGGGAACCTCTGAACAGAAGTGAGCCCCTTGCCCTGTGCACGGCTGCCCAGCAACTGAGCGCTTCCAGAGATGTTAACAAGAAGGTGGCTGTGGGGGGTCTACAGAGCTGCCTGGGTGCACTTGGCATTTGTGGAGAATGATGCTTCAGCTCAGAGCAGGGGGCATGGTGCCTGGCTTCAGGTGCTCGAGTGAGGTCATGTGGAGCCCAAAGGGCAAGCCCAGACCTCAAGGTGGGAGCAGTGTGAGGACCCTGCTTCCTGATGACAGAGCTGTGTCCGCAGGATAGGCCCATAGAGCCCTGCACCTCTGAACTGCTATGTTTCACGCTGAAGCTGAAGCTCATTTCATGTGACATCAGAGAACTAAACGGGAGGATAGAAAAAAGTATGTAACATGCACATAACTTCTGCAATACCTGCTGGCTTTCAAAGCACTCATTAGCATAACCCCACTTTATGGAAGTCTTTTTCAGCTCTAGAAATCCACACTTCTAACATTTCTGTGGCCAATGACATTGAAATTCCCTGTTTCTCTGCTCTCTTCCTTCTCTGTGGCAGTAGGAGTGTGGGCAGGTGTCCTTGGTGTTTCAGACACAGTGTGAGGTTGGTTGAGTGGCTCTGCCCTGGTGTAGTCACAGGGGCCACCACAATGGCAGTCACAATCCCGGTGGTTCTCTTCATTGTTCCACAGTTTAATCCTGTGACTGTTTGCAGTGGAGCTGCCTTGTACTTCTGCACTAAAAATACTTCTGCACTAAGAAAAACATACATTTGTCTCCGGGAGACACCTACCTCTGCCATCCTGGGTATTGAGCATTTTACACCAGTCTGAGTTCAGTGCAGATTGTGAAGGCTGCCCAGGGTGAAGGTCTGTGAAGTTCTGTGCACACATTGCTAGTGTCAGTGGGAAGGTTTGTGCTGCTCACTGGCTGCAAATTTATAAAATTTGCAAGTCTACACTCTGTCCTTCCTGTCTATGCCATGAGGAACTCATTCCATGCTCTCTCCAGATAGCTTTGGGGAGGCTCAGCTGGTGAGTGGCCTGATGGGCAGGGAGGGCACAGGCTGGGCATCTGTCTCTCTCTCCACTTCCAGTGACCTCTGAGGCAGTGGCTGTGTCCTCACTGACCTCCTCTGTTAGGTGGGTGGCCTACCCTGAGGGGCTGCTCTCTGTGTGGTAGCCTCTGCCCCCTTCTGTGGCCCCTCCAGCCTCAGGTGTCTCAGCTTCCTGCTTCTGCACTGACCAGGTTCCCGGGTTGGGAGTAGCTGGGCTTTTCCATTTCCCCGCTGCCTTTGTCACTGTGTTGACTGGACCATGAGCAGTGTTTAACTGAGGTTTGACACAGTAAATATCCATGTTTAGAGCTATGACAGAGTGCACTTTGGCTCACTAGTTACATGATTATTTTCAGGGGCAAGCATTCTGTGGCAGGCAGATTAGATCCTGAGGAGGAGGGCTCAGGCTGTTTTACTGTTCACAGATAAGGGCAGACCTCACCTGTGGTGGAGCCGAGGCGTGTCAGGTGGGAAAAATCACATGACGTGGCTTCGAGCATGCAAGGCCTGACTTGCTCACAGAACAAGTGTGGGGGCCGGCAGTTGCCTCACAGTATTGGGTTTGATTTGTTGCCTCTCTGTTTGTTCTTTCCCTCATGGCTGCAAGACGGTGCCATGGCCGTGTCCATCTTGGCACTTGAAGCAGGAGGGAAGCAGGCAGGTGCTGATGCAGCGGCATTGTCACTTTTATCAGGAAAATATGAAGGTTCCATCCCTACATTCCTTTGGCCAAAACTGGATCACAAGGTCACCTGTAGCTACAGAGAAAGCTTTGGGGACAGAAGTGTCACAGTGGATGTGGCCACAGACAGCCAGTGCCAGCAGTGGCCCAGATGCCGCCTCCCTACCTTTATTCTGCTCTAGGATGTAGCTTTTTCTTTAGGAGTTGTCTGTAAACGTCTATATTTTTGAATTAACATGGCAGTTAAAATTTGTCCTTCAGCCTTATCTCTCTTTTTTTTTAATTAAATGATAGCTGTATAATTAATGCAAACATGGGGTACAGTGTAGTGTTTTCATATACAATTTGAAATATTTTCATCAAACTGGTTAACGTAGACTTTGTGTCATTTACTTAGTTGTTATGTTAAAACATTTATACTCTAGTTCTTTGCTTTATCTCTTTTTTAAAGGCAATATCAAGATTGAGGGATTTCTTAGGGCGTCTTAGTACTAGCATGCTGCTTAGCAGACTTCACTTTCCACTACCTCTAGGGCGTCTGGTTGGGGAAATCCTGGTCTGCCTTGGGCAGAAGCTCTAGGCCAGGGTGGAGGCCCTTCCTGCCTTCCCCAGTATCTGCCAGGAACAAAGTGCGGGAAGGTGCCTGGTCAGCTAGGTTCTGTTTGGCATGGAAGTTGGACATTTGGAAGGAAACATACATTTAGAATTTAGGCCATTTAATCAGAGAGAAACCTGCCTACCTGATGCAAATGTTTATGGAAAGTAACCAAGTGTTAAACCAAAGGGTTGGTAATTAAAATGAGACTTAACAACAATCTCCACATCTTCCCTCCCCTCCCTTTCAACTCCTGTGAGCAGCTGTGCTCCCAGGACAGGGATGGCTGCAAGATGCCTTTCTGGGTACTGTGGGTCATCTGCACTGGGGAGGGTGGGTGCATCATAAAATGTATTTCTTGTTCGAAGCTACAGTTAAAGGGAGACTTTGAAGAAACCAAACTGCTTAATAATAACAATGGAAGAAAGATCAATTCCTTCTGTGTTTTGTGTCCAATATAAACAATTAGAATTATCTGTGGTCTAAATGTCACATGTAGAGGTCTTTTGGTTTCCCGCTGTAGTGGGGGCTCCAACACCACTATGGGCTCCAGGGCCCAGACCCAACCAGGCTGCAGGACTTGAGGATGTGAAGCTGCGGGGCCCATGGTCTCCCTGGAGGACTGGTGTTTGTGGTAAGAAGCAACCCTGGCAGCAAATGGGCCTCCACTGGTCATGTTATGCAGAGGCCCATTTCTGGGCTTTGCCTCATATTCACTGCCTCTATGGACCGTAGGACTGAAGACAGTATTTTGGGATCAAAAGGAATTTTGGGGACTATTTACCAGGATTTTGTCAGCCTTATGGCTGATGTCCCCGTGTCTACCCTACAATCAGTCTCCCAGGCAACAGCTGGCTGCACTTTGTAAAATGTGAATTGATTTTGCCACTTTGCGATGGTTTCCCCCTGAGCCTTGAATAAAATCTAGATGTTTCTGATCACAAATGACCCTCTCGAACTGGTCCCAACTTACCTCTGACTCTGTCCCGTGTTCTTTACGTCCTTGCTCAGACACATCAGAGTCTTTCTTCTGGTAACACACTCGTGTCACCTGCCTGGGTCTGTGCCCTGTCACAGGCACACCACCTGCTGCATCCTCCTCACGGCCCAGGAATCGACTCTGTGGCTTTTCTGACACTCGGTCTGCAGGGCCTACACCTGGCATGTCCCTTCTTATCATTTCTCATCTTCTAGTTTATTGCTAGTCTCTCTTTTCTTTAATGGGAGGCTGATAAGAATGTTAGCCTCTCCTGCCTGGTTTACTGGGGTGCATCCCTGATGCCCAGAAAAGGAGCTGGAATGTTCTAGGATTCTGGCTGTATCTCCATGCAAAAGGGGATTAGAGTCCTCGGAGAAACTTTGGAATTATATGACCTTATCCTAGAAACATCAAAGAAAGAATAAAAAAAAATGGAGTTACGGAGGGGTTTCTTAAATAGATGCTGCTCCTTTTCCACTGAACATTCACCTGAACTACCTTTGAACAGTGGTGTTTGGGTTGGGGTCAGATGTGAGCTGCGCGGTCTGTCAGGGTGCACCTGTGCTCTGGGCAGCTCTGCTCCGCCCCAGCGGGAATGATACGGAATCATTTGTGTGTGTTCAGGTGGGTGCCCTCAGCATTTCTGGAGGGACGTTGGTTGTGCTTGACCCTCCAGAGCGTAGGAGTTTACGCAGTGTCAGGATGACACGGAGAGCAGTGACTGGAGTTCATGTAGCGTCAGGAGGACACGCAGTGCTAGGAGGACACATGGGGACAGGAGGACACGCAGCGACAGGAGTTCATGCAGCATTGGGAGGACGCACAGTGTTGGGAGGCCACGCCGTGCCAGGAGAACACGTAGCTGCTGGCAGCTAGCAGCACGTCCCTATCTCTGTGACAATCACAAAGCACCCCACCCCTCGCAGATGCCCAGGGGAGCCACGGTCACTCACCCCGAGAACCTTAGTTAGCAGGCATTCTCTGGTTTGAGATTAATCAACCACCTGAATGAGTCTAGGTTCAAGGAGAACATTAACCGAGCTGAGACGCGCCTCCCGTTCTGTGCATTTTCTCAAGGAGCCTCCTCATCCCTCCTCTCCTGTTGGGAAAGGGGTGTGAGCCGGCAGCCTGGGAGGTGAAAGCCGGGTCCCTGTGGTCACCAGGGCACGGCAGGTGCCAATAAAAGTCGAGGGCACCCTGCCGTGTGCCCAGACTATAGGGCTGTGGTGCTTCCTCCACCGCACTCGCCGGGGCTACCCCACACCCCGTGGGCCTGGGGGAACAGTTATTATGGATCTCTGGAATTTCAGCCTTGTGTCTCATTCACCGTCAGCTCACAATAGAATCGGAATAGAAATGGCTGGCATGTTGTTCTAGACACAGATGTTTCCCGGGCTGTCTTCACTGTGCGCTGCAGTCCTGGCGGTGGCCACAGGCCCTCACTGTTCTATAAGATGGAGGAGGAGCCGGGTGGGGTTACATCCTCAGGTGGGCAGTGAGGAGGCAGATGGTGGAGACAAAGAGAGGGATAAGTTCAGTGGGTGCTTATTGTGTGTTGGGCACAATTCTTTTATTTCACAATATCATGGGGTACAGGTGTTTCTGATGCCTAAGTCCAGTGTGGAATTATGCCCCTCCTGGAACAGTGTTCACTGTGCCTGCCTGGTAGAGCTTTGACCCCTCATTTTCCTGCTCATAAGTCTTAACAATTTATATGTTTTAACTCCTTTAATTCTCAGGGCAATCCCATGGGTGGATATAGTAACAATGTACATTTAAAAATTAAGAAAAAGGCCTGAGGCACAATTAATTAACCTGCCCAAGTCAGTAAGTTCAAAGCTGTAAGTTACCCCTGTGAGTAAAGGGTAGGCAGTGTGGACAGGATGGGGGCAGGGTCAGGAACTGGACGGTGCAGTGGACAGTGTGGACAGGATGGGGGCAGGCTCAGGAACTGGATAGTGCAGTGTGCAGTGTGAACAGGACGGGGGCAGGCTCAGGAACTGGGTGGTACAGTAGTCAGTGTGGACAGGACAGGGACAGCCTCAGGAACTGGGCAGTGCAGTGGTGACATGGAACATGTGTTCCCATGTGGGTAGACACTGCTCCCTGACAGCCATGGCCGTGCTGGCAAGCAGACTCACCATTGCCAGACTTTCTAACTTCTTTTATAGGGATGCAGACCATCTACAAAATCTTAATTTTAAAAGGTTTAAAAATATTCTCTGATGTGAACAAAATATTTCTGCTATAGGAAAACTCAGTGTTTATGTCCACAAGTTTTTCCTATCAAGGCAAGCTGTGTAGGCTCATGGCAAAGCTAAAAGCTGTAGATCTCAGGTGACTGGCAAGGTCGAGTGTGCTAGGCCTTCTCTGTTCTCTTTTGGCTCCAAGGGTGCTCTTGTTCTGTTTTCTTGAGTCACAGACATTTGCTCATGACCATCTAGCTACTTGGGCCCAGCTGGGTGTTCTAACAAGGGTGGAGTGCATGGATTTGATGCTCTGGAAACGCCTGTTTCTAACTATGTGCCCTGTGAAGGTGGGGAGGTCCAGGGGATGAGCTGCTCTCAAGCTCCAGCCAAGAGAGGGGCTTTGGGGTCTCACATCTATCTTTGCTGTCACCAAGATATGCCTGTGTTTCCAGGGTGGCATTCACTGCGAGAGGCTTTGCTATTACATGCAATTTCATGCTATTTCTGAGGAAGGCTGGTCTACAACGTGATGACAGTGGGAGGCCACCACGATCCCCTCTGCCACAGTCCCCAGCGTCTTGTGCACAGCTGTGACAGCTGCATCAGCACCAGCCAACCTGGGTGGCCTTCCCAAGGAGGTGCTGTGTGCACAGTGGGAAAGCAGTTTCCCAGAGATGTCTCTGGAGATGAGCTGGAGTGTGGTGTTCCAGTGGGGCTGGGGTCTCTAAGCTGCTCTGCCCACTTGTGTGTTATAGAAAGCAGGAGGCAGAGTCTGAGCAAAGGGCTGAGTTTACTCCCTCCAGGGCATTAGACCTCAAGCAGCGTGGCAATGACCCGTTTTAGCTGAGTCACAGTTAACATTCTGACCATTGGGGGAGACGAGGAGGGTCCACTTCAGAGATGAAGCGTTTCCATGTGGCAAGCCTGAACTGTTTGGTCCCTGGAGACACAGGGTGGGGGCTGGTTGGGAGGACCTGCCTTTCAGCATCCAGGAGTTCTTACATGTAGGTTGGATCTTGGCTCTGGCTGTTAAAGGAGAAATATTCCTGTTATGAAATTTTCTTTTACTGCATTGTTTTTACCCTAATGTGAGATTTGGATGTTTGTTTATTTGGCCCTTTTCCTTTTTGTACTGGGTGTGCTCCTGAAAGTTGGAGAGTCCTGCCTTTCTGATCAGGTTTCAGAGCAGTCACTACAGTGTTAACGCAGCTGTGCACCTTCCTGGGGCCGACTGTGGGCAAAGATCAGGGTGACCTCATTGGAGCAGAGCCAGTGTCCATGTATCTGAGGCTTTTTTCCTTGGGATATTCAGATACCCTAGAAAAGGATATTGCAATACCTTATTGGAAGAAATAGTTCAGGTTTTGGAAGGCAGATGTGAAAAGAGGGCTGCAGAGGCTCATACTGACTCTCAACCACCCGCTCACACTGACTGTCAACCATACTGTGAGAAGGGGCACAATCTAAAACTTGTGGAGTGTTTATTTTTGGAATTTCCTATTGAACATTTTTGAACAACAGTTGACCGTGGGTAATTAAAACCCCAGAAAGACAACTGCAGATAAGGGGGGGTCTCATGCAGATCAACAAGAACGTCTTCAGTCTGGGTGGTGCTTGTCTTTCCCTGTTGCTGTGGGCTTCATGGCCCTGCTCTGTCTGTTACCTTCGTTTGTTTGCTTTTTAGCATCTAGAATTTTGTTGCTGCTTTATTACTTTGGCCCTGTGGATTTATGACTAAAAAATAACCTCTTTGCTGTCGTTCTAGTAGGATTTTTGGAGGGAAAAGAGATCATACAAGTTGCCATTATTAACCAGAAGTAAATACACAAAATTTTTAATCTTTATGTTTGTTTGAAATTTCCTTGAAGTATTTTAAGTAAAACCAGCTTGATTTCAGTATCTTAAAATCTTCAAACTATAATTTCCTTCTGTTTAGTTTCATAACTAAAATTTTAATGTTCTGTGATTTTAAATTCCTTCTGTAAAAGGGAATTAACATGGAAAGCACAATACAGTGACCAAATTATAGATCACAAATTAGTGAGAACACAGTAGAGGATCTGGTGTGGGTGTGGAGAGAAGGAAACACTCATACACAGTGGGTGGGCCTGCAGACGAGCTCAGCCTCCACGGGAAGCAGTGTTCAGATTTCTCAAAGCCCTGAAAGGAGACCTACCTTTTGATCCTGCAGTTCCTCTACTTGGTATTTACCCAAAGGGGGGAAAAACCATTTTATTAAAAAGACACTTGCACTGGAATGTTTATAGCAGCACAATTCACAATGGCAAAGATGTGGAAACAACCCAAGTGCCCATCAATACATGACTCGATTAATAAAACGTGGTATACGTACACCATGGAGAACTACTCAGCTATAAAGAAGGTGATGATCTAGTATCTTTTGTAACACCCTGGATGGAACTGGAGACCATTCTCCTGAGTGAGGTATCACAGGAATCAAAAAAGAAACACCACATGTGCTCAGCACTAAATTGAAACTGGTTGATCAGGACCTCTGCTCACACGGAAGCAAAGGTCAGTGAAATACGAGTTGGGGACAGGGAGAGGGGGATGGGTAAATTCCCATCCCGTGGATACATTGTGTGGGAACAATGCACACTTTCTGGGTGAAGGGCATACTTACAACTCTGACTCCAAATATACAAAAGCAAATTATATAATCAAAATGAATGTCCCACATCATATTCTGAAATTTAAAAAAAGGTGTGGTGTGTCTTGTGCCTGAGGTAGCATTTTGTGGAAGAAACACTAAAAACTTCCATCTCTACCTTGCCTCTGCTACTTAGTAGAACCAAACATAATCCCTTTGTAGGCTCTGTAAAATATGTATAATAAGCCAATACTGCATTTAGCAGAAGGCAGGACCAAGGGGGGATGGATGCTGGGCCTGGCATGTAGGGTGTGTGGAGGGAGTCAGCTCTCTGCCCTAGGACCAGGAGGGGTGCAGGAATGACATGCCATCTCCTGAAGGAGGGAGATGGGTCCAGGAGAGGCTCTCTGTTCCTGAGGGCCCTCAACTAATCTTTGGGGCCCATCCTTGTTCCTGTGGAGCTTGTATGTTTTGTGCTACAGGAAGGAATTAAGAAAAAAGAGGCCCTGGAAAAAAGAGGGCTAGTAGGGGGTGGACAGGAAAAGAGAAAAACAATACAAAGGAAGGTGAGAAGAGAAAAAAATGGGGGACACGTTAACAGACAATATTGACAGGAGTGATGGTGTGGCACATCTGGTGACCACAGGTGTTCGTGTCTGTGGTGAAAACATGCAGCTTCCAAATTAACCAGAAAACCAAGGAGAAAGCATGCTCAACTTTATTGACTTGGGTGATTATCTGGTTAAGGGATTTATTTTTCTTGGAGCTCCTCTCCCTATTTTCCCTTGCCCGTCTCTGGCGACTCATTAATCCTTTTACTAGAGGAATGATAAGATAAATAAAAAGATGAAACTGGCCGTGCCTGTGGCTCAAGGCGTAGGGCACTGGCCCCATATACCGAGGTGGCAGGTTCAAACCTGGCCCCAGCCAAAAACTGCAACAACAACAAAAATAAAAAGATGAAACTTGAGCCAGCTCTTTCAGATACTGGCTAGTAACACTGACGAAAGATTGATAAAGGAGAAAGCAAGCAGCTTTCCTGATCATCAGTGGGATTAAGTTATGCCTGGTCCACCAGTCCCCATCACCAAACATAATTGTAAATTGGCTGCATGTCAGTTTAAAGGAATTATGTGTCATTTAAATAAATGATCTACATCTGGACGTTCCTGTTTCTCTAAAAAATCTAGGGCTGAGTTAAAAATTGGATCACTTTCAAAATTTCAAGCTTGTCAGATTTTAGTGGTCGTGAGTGGAGAAGGAGAAAGAACAGCAAATCAAAGGTAATTAGTTACCTGGGGACAGAGGCTATTTTAAAAAGAAAAAATTATTAACGTAGAAATGTGCATCTCCCACCAGGTAGGAAGGAGTTTGAATTGGGCACTGTGCAGTATGAAAGGCAGCTGCTTATTTGTCATAGGCAACTGGAATTCGAATTACATCCCTCAGGGTGACACACAGGACTTACCCTGTGTAAGTACTTCTATAGCAGTGGTTCTCAACCTTCCTAATGCTGCAACCCTTTAATACAATTCCTCATGTTGTGATGACCCCCAACCACAAAATTATTTTTGTTGCTACTTCATAACTGTAATTTTGCTACTATTATGAATTGTAATGTAGATATCTGATATGCAGGATGGTCTTAGGTGACCCCTCTGAAAGAGTGGTTCAACCCCAAAGAGGTCACAACCACAGGTTGAGAACTGCTGTTCTATAGGAATCATTGAAGGAGGTTCTTTACTTGGAAATTTATGAATTAACAAAAGGGTTTAAAAATGACTGAAGCCTTGGAATGAGTGGAATGAGCTCTCCAGCTTGTGAGACAGTCAAAATGTGCTTATGAGAAAATGTACTTAACCAGGAAACACTGACAAGCAGTGATGGATCTGGTGTTGTTCCCAGTTCCCCATCCCTGAGCCATCAGAATCTCTAGGCAGGTGAGGCTGAGGGAACAGTCTGTGCCTGGCTTTTGTTCAAACCACCCTCCTTTTTCATCATTGTATTCTGTGTGTGCTCTGATCGTCAGGGTCCACGATGCTCTGCAACCCATCTGGACAGTGCATCCTTGCAATGAGCTGCATGTCCTAATGGTGGCAATTCTCACTGTCACTGCTGCAGCTGCTTAGAATTCATACTTTTGAAGTGTCATCACTAGCTGTATTTCTACAGTGAATACAGCTGCTGTTTCTAATTTGCTTACATAGGGCAGATTCCTGTAAGGCTGGGATATAAAAGGAGGCCGCGCTCTGTCACCACGAGGCTTTTAGACCCTCCACAGACCCTCCACTGTGTCTGGGCCCTGTCCCTGAGCTGTGCACATGCTCAGGAATGGCAGGGTTTTTGCATAGCTGCAGCTTTTAAAAAACATATAAAAATAATATTTTTGCTAAAATTTCTCCCATCTGGAAATTTCTCTCCCACTTTTTTGAAATCACTGACTGAAGTAGATTCCCTGGCTGTACTTTGAAATGTCTCTCTAACTATGGAACCAAAGTTTGCTGTTTAACTGTTTGATGTCTATTCTGTGTGGCCACAGGATTATAGTTTATGTAATTAATGTGATACATAAATAATATAAAAATTTTTATTGTGAAATGTATCATACAGGAAAGAGCGTATGTAAAACATTTGTACAATTTGAAGAAGAGTAGTAATATGAACATTTACCCACTTTCTAAGAAAATACAACAGTCGGGGGATTCTGGGAAGATGGCCAACTGGTAGCAACCCTGGTCAGAGGCTCCTGAGCAAAGGAAGAAAAACTGGTTGGAATCAGAATCTATGAAGCCAAAGACGGGGAGCTGAGCCCAGAAAGAAGTTCGGCAAGCTATAAA
>CAUYTI010078053.1:0-18180 GCA_963575145.1 Galago senegalensis
CAGCCTTTTATTGACAGGGAATCATACAGGTGAGGGGAGTAATTAACAATGACTGCTTGCTGAGGGCACGGGCTCCTCCCACAAGGAACTCCTGTGGAGGAATGGCCCGAGGTCCAGGCCTCAGCTGCAGATCACAGATCATCGTGCTCGGATGTTGGCGTCTCCTACATGCCACCATCTATGGTTTAGTGTCAGGTTCAGAAATAGTTTTAGGCTTTTGATTTATAATTATCTTGTATTGTTCTGCAACTTTTTTTTTCAGGTATTTATAAAGAACAAAAAATTTATTTGAATTATTTTCCTGGTAGTGCTTGGAATGTTCCTTTGTTATAAATACTTGGCTTGGCATCTGTCCCTTCTGGTGGGACACCAACATTCTTTCAGTCAACACTTTTTATGTGTTGGAAGTAATATACAAATAGTATTGTACAAATCACCCCAAATACTACATCTTAATTTTAACTTGCCATTTATTATGAGAATATCTTCTCTCCCCACCTCACTTTTCACATCTTCCACTGGACTCCTTCAAATTCAGCACAAGTCTTTATTGCTGTAAACTTATACTTCAGAAATTAGCAATATTTAACATGAGTTTCTACATTTATTCAGGTGGGTGGCAACACTCTTGGAAGAACGGTGTGTGCTGATGTACTAAACTCTCCTTTAAAGGAGAAGCAATGTTACTAACAGAAAATATGGCTATATCATGTGAATTCAGTATAAAAACTACAACACTAAATGCCCCGATCCTTGGAAAGGAAGAAAATTGGTGAAGTAAACACAATTACTAAAGTAATTCATGACTCATCTCTATTTGTTGTGAAAAATGAAATAAAAATATTTCACACACACACACACACACAAAATCCTACCTGAAGACCCAGTTCTTCTGGTAATCCAGAATTTCTCTCAGGACAAAACATAGCTTTTATATTTCAGCGTCTGTAATGTCTTATAAAGTGGTTTTCAAACTTTTTTTTGGTAGAATACATGTACTACTAAGTTGAATAGCAACAATATTTTAACCTAATTTATAGATGAAGAGATATCATTTAGTCCATTTTTTGTTTTTCTCTTGGCAGTTTTATACTCTCTAATTCTTTCTATATCACCTTCTAGGAGATGATGAAATTAATTTATAAGCAGTAAATGGATGTTAACGCAAACCCCAATAACAGTGATGGTAATAATAAGTCTTTGTCATCACTTCTCCATGTACCAAGCACCATGTTAGGGGCTTTATTGCAGTGAGTAATTTGGTTCTCCCAATAGCACTAGACAATATTGTTTCTACTTTACAGATGACGGAATTGAGATTATACACAATTCTACCTACCGCCTCCTAAAGTTTCTCCTTTTCCTTTATTATTGTCTTGCCTAGATTTTCAGGAGTCTTCTAAAAACAGTAAAAAAGTAGATGGAGGATTGTATTCTTATTAAAACTCTTTGTGATGTTTGTGTGATGGTAAAGATAGTCTACATTCCACAAAGCTTTCACTGTCTTTCCAGTTTGGTGGTGAGTGGGTCATTGTTTTCGTTGTTTGGTTTTGCAGCATGTAAATTGAACTTGAGTGCCTTTTAGAACGGCCTGTTGCAACAAGGGTTCTGCAGTGTTGGCAAGGTTTTCTCAGCTAATTCTCAGTTGAGCTGCTTTCTTTCAAGTTCTATATCCATCACTGGAAGGATGCTAACTGGAGTGGTTTTGTTCTACCATGTGAGACTTAAGGGAACAGCAGGTGCAGTTGGGAATGGATTAATTGGGACCTGGTTCAAGGGACATTATCTTTTTCCCCTTAGAGAGAGAAATAGAATTCTCTGAATTTATAGCCACTAGTGAGTTTTATTGACACATGAAACTTTCCAGTCTATCTGGGTCCAGAAATCAATGAATGGCTTGTGCTTATTAAAATAGGCCATTCCTCATCTGTGCCAGACAGAGGATGGGAAATAGATTTTTGTTAATTTTTAATTAGATTCACAAATAACATCCCTTTGGGGCACAAAAAAGGATAAAGCTGTGCAGGGAGTTTATTCTGAGATGCATTAAAAACCCACATCAAATATACATCAGAACACATATCAAAGTATCCACTGGTATAGTCCAAATAGCTGTATACAGAAGCATCAATTTGTATAAACTGTGAGCCAGGGCAGGTGCGTCCCCCACGAGAGCTCGCCATCTGTGGTTTTTTCCATTAGCACTCAGCTGGTGTGGCCCTCTGGTGAATGCACCCGACAGGCCTGCTCTCTGCTGTCTTAGCATGGTGGGGAGGGTCACAGCTGTGAACAAATTCTCCCACCTCCCTCCTCCATTCTATGATGCAATGTAATTTAGGACATCCTTAGTGGCTTAAGGACAGGTTCATGTCCTGTGTGATGGGAAGGTATAACAGAAGAACATTACTAAAACAATAGAATTGAGGAACAAAGCAATCCTTGCCTGATGGTGCTAGATATTATTGACCACTCATGCCTTTTAATACAACTAGATCTTGAAATTCCTCCCACCTTCTTACCTTCATGACAGTGAAAGTCTCCTAATCCACTGCCCCCTCTTTAATTTCTCAATGTCAGTATCTAGCCTGTTGCTCTTTTCTCTTCACACACCACTGCTGGGTTATCTGATTCAACCTGCTGTCTCTCAGCCTTCCACTGAAGGCTGTACTTTTTGCCTTCAGGTCTAACCTCTACACAATGATCCAGACATACATCTAAATATAGACTGGACATGTGCACTTGACAATATCTCAAAATTAGTATTTAAAAAGGGACCCATTATCTCCACATCTACCACACTGATTTTTCTAGTTGATATTCTAATCTTATCCAGGAAAATGGAAGTTGTTCTCAACTTAACCCTCTCCCACTTATCTCTCACTCAATCCTTCACCAGGTCATGCCAGTTTAACTTTTATGTATTTCTAGAATGTACTCCCTTCATCTCCTCCCCCTTACTTACTTTTAATGACTAGGTGGAGGCCTTCACCATTTGCTGGTACTACATACAATTTTAGTAGCTTTCTGTTTTCTCTTAACTCCAGTATTGCTCCAACCTCTTAATCAATTATCTGCACAGCAACCAAGGTATATACATGCCTCTCTGCATGTGTATATCTGATAGTCATATCACTGCAGTTCTTAAAACACATAGAGACTTCTGATTAACTACAAGTTGAAATTTAAATTCCTTAGAGTGGCATATATATACCTTCTTGTCCTAACACAGTTTGCCTGGTAACTACACTCTCAACCTCACTCTTTATAAGCTAGTAAATATACAGCTTATTCATTTAACAGTTTGTACCTTAATTAACTTTGATTGAAGATGGACACCCATCTTTCTTTTCTTGGCTAACTTATCCCTCAAGATGTGACTTTCTTTGGTAAGTCATACATTAACTCAAAGTTGAGCTAAGTGCTCCTAACTACTCATAAATACCCAATGTGTATCCACGTCATTCTTGTTACTTACACTACATTATTAGATTCCTTCTTATCCACTAATATAAGCTCTCTGGCACCCAATTCCCTATTTTACTCTTTAAACTCATTTCTCTAGTGTCTGGCATAGTGCCTAACATGTGGGAAGTGCTCAGTAAATATTCTCTGATCTTAACTGAGAGGTGTTTTGGACACATGGAGCATGACTTAAATTTTGAAATTTCTAATAATTACATCTTATTATTCAATTAAAAACAGAGAATTTAGAACAGGGAAAGAAATAAAGAACATCAAAATTGGAAAGGAGGAAAACAAATTGTCTCTGTTTGCAGATGGTATGTTCTCAAAAATCTCTTAGAACTGATAACAAAATTCAGTAAAGTTGTATCATAAATTAATATACAAAATAAGTAGCATTTCTATAGAAGTAAAAGAAACTAGCTAAAAAGAAATCAAGAAGGCAATTCTATTTACAAAAGCTAGCCAAAAATTTGGGAATAAATTCAATCTAGGAGGTCAAGACCTCTGTAAGGAAGACTACAAAAATGCTAATGAAATTGAAGAGGACTCAAACAGTTGGAAAGATGTCTGATGCTAAGGGATTGGAAGAATTAATATTGTTAAAATGACATACTACCTGTGAAGTCTACATATTTGATGCAATCCTTATCGAAATACCATGACGTTCTTCACAAAAACAGAAAAAAAATCCTAAACTCTATATGTAACCACAAAAAAAATCCCAAATAGCCAAAGCATTCCTGAGCCAAAAGGACAAAGCTGGAGATATCTCACTATCAGATCTCAAAATATACTACAAAGCTAAAGTAACCAAAGCAGCATGGTACTATCAGAGAAAAACAAACTCATAGACTAATGGAACTAATCCATATATCTATAGCCTACTGATTTTTGATGAAGATGCCGAGAACACTTACTGGAGAAAGACAGTCTTTGTAATAAATAGTGTTAGGGAACTTGGATATTCATATGTAATATCCAATAAAACTAGTCCCCTATCTCTCTCCATACATAAAAACAAACACAAAATGGATCAAAGAAAATGGAAAACCCTGAACAATGAAACTACTGGAATAAAACAGAAAGAAAAGGCTTCAGGACATTGGAAAAAGTTTTATGAATATGACCTCAAATGCCCAGGCAACAAAAGAAAAACCAAACAAAGGAAATTATCTCAAACTAAAAATCTTCTGCACAGCAAAGGAAGCAATTAATAGAGTGAAAAGACAGACTATACAATGGGAGAAAGTATTTTCAAACTATTCATCTGAAAGGAGACTAATACTCAGACTATGTAAGGAACTGAAACATCTGAACAGCAAAATATATATATATATATATATATATATATATATATATATGATTAAAAAATGGTGAAATTTTCAAAACAAACATTTCTCAAAAGAAGAAATACAAATGTCCAAAAAAAAAAATGAAAAAATGTTCCACATACTAATCATAAAGGAAATACATAACCACAATGAGGTATCATCATAGCCCAATTAGAATGGCTGTTAGCAAAGAGACAAAAAAAAAAAATGCTGATGAGAATGCAAAAAAAGAGAGAGAGAGAGAACTTTTATATTCTGTTCGTTGAAATAAAAAGTAGTACAGCCACTGTGGAGAACAGTATAGAGGCCCCTCAAAAGATCAGAGATGATAATATGATGCATCAATCCCAACACTAGGAATTCATCAAAAGGAAATTGTGCACCCTCATGTTTATTGCAGCACTATTCTCAATAGCCAAGAAATTGAATCAACCTAGGTATTCAACAACTGATGGATGGATATAGAAACTGTGGTCTATATTCAGCATAGGAAAGAATAAAATCACGTTATTCATGGCAACACGGATGGGACTAGAGGACATGTTCTCATTCATACATGTGGAAAAGCTAAAATAGTTAATCACATAAAAGTAAAAGTTAAACAGAGGATACCAGAGGCTGGGAACAGTAGGGCAAAATATAGGAATAAGGAGATATTTATTAAAAGATTCAACTTATGGCTACATAGGAGAAATAAGTTCTAGGGTTCTATACCTTTATAGGATGACTATAGTTAACAATAATACATGAGATAGTTTCAAATCACTAGAAGGAGGATATGAGCTTTCCCAACACAAATAAATGATGCATATTTGGGAAGATGGATATGCTAATTATCATAATCAATCACTATACTTTATATGTATTGAGGAATCACTGTGTTCTGGAGTTGAACAATTAAGTTCATGAACTTATTCTGGGAAAAGTGATAAATATCTCATTGCTGAATATCACTATGGTCAGCTTGGAAGTGCTCCCCTTGGGAAGCTATGCACTGATGCTGGCACCTAGTCCACCCTTCAAAGCAATTTTGGAATTCTTTTTTTGGAAGGACTGTCAGAGCTGTCATTGTATGAAGTCTGACAATTAACTTCATGAATTCATCCTAAAAACAGGCCGACTGTCACTATTATCAGTTTGGCCACGTGGTGACCATAGTGATATTCAGCAATGATGTATGTAGCACTTTCCCTGGGATGAGTTTACCAGCTTAATTGTCATAGCTTATATGTACAATTATTATTTTTCAATTAAAATATTTTAATAAAATTTAAAATGTTTATTAATTTCTAGTACTTTTAGGGTAAAGACACAAGAGGAGGATGAGATTCAGTTCTTAATCTCAGGGAATTCATTAGTGTAATCAGGGATATGATTTTAATATTCATTATTTAATTATATATATTATAAATTTCTAAAATAACATGCCTTTTATAAACTCATATGCATTAGTATCATATATAACATACATTCACAAGATATTTGTGATTACCTATGGTATACCAGGCATTCTGACAGGTACTGAGGATATGACAGCTAATAAAACATGGAATTTATGTGTCATTCAGGGTAGGTGGGAATAAACTGAAGGAATCAGGAACTTGCAATACAGTGTGATGAGTGCATTTTGTGCCAGGCATTGTGCTGGCCACCAGGAATAGACATGAATGAGAGAGCTCACAAAGTAACTGTCAGATGGATGGCATGTGTTGTTTAGGTCAAAAGAATCAGGGAAGTGAGAGAAAAGCGTGAATTGAGAAGTGAAGAAAAGATCTCACGCAGGATATGGGAACTGAGTCTGACACTGAGGAACAGATTAAATTAGGAATGGTTTGACTCATCAGATAAAATAAATAGTTTAGATTAGAGAGTCTACATAACTAAATTACAATATGTTTCCCCTCCCCTTTATCTAGAAGAAAAAACAAATATCATGTTATTCACTACCTTCCACAATAGCTTCCTTCTCATTCATAGTCAAGTTTCATAAATGAAATGTATCTATGAAAATTAAGCAAAACATTAAGAGAATGTTTGGAATGATATTAAAAAAATGAGTTATTAGGAAATACTGTGGCTTGTCTCCGGGAAATTTTATCTTTGAATTTTTCCAATTTGCCTGAATTTTAGGAAGACAATGCCTATACATTCCTTCTCTGACAATAATTCTGGGGTAGGATAAGAGAAGAAATAGAACCTCTACCACATCGGGGATAGCATATTAGCATTCACTTTTGTTCCACTTATAGTTAGACTTTTACTGGGTTGTGGTTTTCTAAAAGTTGGTAAACTTTTACAATAGAGAAATCTCAAAGTATCACAGGACATTAGTTCATTTTAGCCACCTGCTATGTAATCAGTGAGAATAGCACTTTAATCTGTATAAAACCAACCAAGCATTGAGTATCTCCAGTTTCAAGGATTTCAAAAATTGGGCCAAAAATCATTAACTCAAATACCAAAGTAGAAAATTGTCCCTTAATTCATTAACAAGTTATTTAACCAAAACTTAATAGAAAGTCTTCAACAGAAACCTTCAAGCAGTCTACGACATAATGGTGAGCACATATCTGATTGTCAAGCATCCCCAAATGTCCTCAAAATTGGTTCATTATGTATTTCAGGTCACCAGCAGCACCAGTGATCAAGTACAATGACCTTGAGAGCAAGGCTGGTACTACTTCTGATCTAGGAGGATTATGCTGCATTGGATAGTCCTTCAGAGAGTGGGTGGCACTTTTGTTAATCCAAGTCTCCTTGCTTATTTGGGCTCCTAATGACAAGTAGCACACAAATTTAAGAAATAAATGGCCAAAGTTAATGATGTGATTGTGGTGGTAGAACAGAGAGAACCAAACTTGCCAGGAAGCACGCTGAGTGGTGAGTATAAATTAATCACGTTCTGATCCACCAAAACAGACTTCTGTAACACTTCTGGTACATTGTATAAGCATAGAATTTCACTCTCTTTTTGAAATAAAGCAGAAATTTTAAAAATATCACTTAACTATAATTTATTATTGGTAAACAATAAATTTACCCTCCATACGAACCTTTCCAATTATCTAATCTGGATATATAAAGGCCTTTGGCCTCTTTCAACCAAGGAGATGCAACTATGATTGCCATTACAACTAATTTTGAGGAACCATATAGGGCCTATTAAATAAGTAGAAGGCGGTGATTCACTAAAGTTATCTTCATTGATCTGTTCTATGTCTATCTATCTCTTAGATATCTTCGTGTATCTAAACAGCTCTTGTGAGCAATTCAAGAAGAAAAGCATGTTTCTGATTCAACTTCCTGATGCAGAATAAAGTATGGCTGACTTCATGCTGGTGCTTATGTAACAATGTCCTGCCAATGATGTGAGATCACAATGAGTTGCATCCTATACATCACATTTTCATGGAAAAAGCATAATGTAGAAGAAGAGAAATATCCCATTTTTTGTGATAAAATTTTTAGCAATTAAAATCACCAATATCATTATTATTATCTTTTATGCCATTGACAATAGTTGTTATGACAAGTATATACAATGCCACTGCTTCGTGGTATTCCAAAAAGAAGATTCATAATGAAGGTAAAGATAATCTCATTCTGACAAAATGGTAGGATAAATTAATTTGCCATTGAGTCTTCTATTAGAAAATGCCTGGAAGTGATAAATAATGACAGTTAAATTTGAAGTACAGACAAATTCAAAATAAAGAATATCCCCATGGACACACATCATCAAAGACTACTCCCAACACAAATGACAAAGAGGCAGGTAGAACAGGAGTAGAATAGTGATAAATGTGGTTGTACAGAATGGGAGAAAATGTGAAAGGTTACCTTACTTTGTAAGAGCTAGGACTCTGGGTTTTAATTTTCAATATAGGAAGATTCTAAACATTAAATAAAGTGGAGTAAAATGAGATAACTCTACATGTACTTGGGACCATCAACCATCCAAGTCCAACCATTCCCTTGGCATTGGGACTATACCAATAACTGTAAGATCTTTTTCAACATTTTCTTTCAGAATTCTTACAGTTTCATGTCTTAGATCTAAGTCCATTGTCCATTGTCAATTCATTTTTGTGAGTAGTAAGAAGAACAGATCCTGTTTCAGTCGTTTACATGTGGACATCAACTTCTCCCAACACCATTTATTAAATAGGGACCTTTTTCCCCAGTGCATGTTTTTGTTTGCTTTGTCAAAGATCAGATGGTGAGGCCAGGTGCAGTGGCTCACTCCTGTAATCCCAGCACTCTGGGAGGCTGAGACAGGTGGATTGCCTGAGCTCCCAGGTTCCAGCCAGGCACTGTGGCAAGGGCCTGTAGTCCCAGCTACTTGAGAGGTTGAGGCAAGAGAATCACTTGAGCTCAAGAGTTTGAGATTGCTGTGAGCTGTGACATCATGGCACTCTACCCAGGGTGACAAAGTGAAACTCTGTTTCAAAAAAAAAAAATCAGATGGTTGACATAGGATGATTTCATATCTGAGTTCTCTGTTCTAATCCACAAGTCTATATTTTGATTTTTATGCCAGGACCACACTGTCTTTTATTACTATGGCTTTGTAATATAGCCTGAAGACTGGTAAAGTGATGCCTACAGATTCATTCTTATTCTGTAAGATTCTATTGGCTACTTAGGGTCTTTTCTGATTTCATATGAAGTAAAGAACTATTTTTACAAGATCAGCAAAATATGATGTTGATATTTTAATGAGAATTGCATTGAATCTGTAAATCACTTTTGTTAGTATAAGTACAATGCTGATTCTACCAATTCATGATATGCTTTGATATGTTTTTCCGTATGTTTAAGTCCTTTGCAATTTATTTTCTCAATGTTTCATAGTTCTTCTTGTAGTGGTCCTTCACTTCCTTTGTTAAATATATTTCTTGGTAGTTTGTTTTCTTTGATGCTACTGTGAAGTGTATTGTGACTTTGATTTGATTCTCAACTTGACTGTTCTTGGCATATATGGAAGCTACTGATTTGTGTACACTGATTTTGTAGCCTGAGACTCTGATGCATTTATCAATTTCAGCAGTCTTTGGTAGAATTGGGGGGGGGGAGGTTTCTAGCTATAAGACCATATCATTAACAAAGATTGATACTTTGGCCTCTTTTATCTCTATTTGAATACCCTTGATTTCTTCTCTTGTCTAATTGCTCTAGCTATGAATCCCAGCACTATATTGCATAGAAATGATGACAGTAGGCAACTTTGTACAGTTCCAGATCTAAGCAGGAATGCCTTTAATTCTTGCCCATTCAGTATGACACTGGCTGTGGGTTTGCTGTATATAATTTTAATAATTTTGAGGTAGGTTCTACCTATGCTTATTTTCTTAAGCATTCTTAGCATAAAAGGGTGCTGAATTTTGTCATGTGCTTTTTTTGCATCTATTGAGATGATTATATGGATGTTCATTTTTGCTTCTGTTTATGTGGTAAATCACATTTATAAATTTTCATATGGTAAACCATCCTTGCAACCCTGGGATGAAGCCCACTTGACCATGATAGATTATTTTTTGATGTGCTGCTATATTTGCCTTGCTAGAAATTTACTGATAACTTTTGCATCTGTATTCATAAGAGGTACTGGTCTCAGTTTTCTTTTATATCGTGTTCTTCCCTGGCTTTGGTATCAAGGTGATACTGGCTTCATAAAATTAGTTGGAGAGGATTCTTTCTTTCTCAATGTAATGAAATAATTTATACAGCATAGCTGCTGGTTCCTCTTTTGTAGGTCTGATAAAATTTGTCTGTGAAATCTAATATGGAATTCTTTTTCATTAGAAGTTTATTTATTTATTTATTTTTATTGTTGGGCATTCATTAAAGGGTACAAAGAACTAGGTTACATTGATTGCATTTGTTAGGTAAAGTCCCTCTTATAGTTGTGTCCCACCCCCCAAAAGGTTTTTCACACACCTTGACCCCCCCCCCCATTTCCTCTTTTTGGTCGCCACTTCCCCCACCCCCACTGCATATTGGGGCATTAATTGTCCTCATATCAGAATTGAATACATAGGATTCTTGCTTTTCCATTCTTGTGATACTTTACTAAGAAGAATGTGTTCCACTTCCATCTAGTTTAATACAAAAGAGGTAAAGTCTCCATCTTTTTAATGGCTGAATAGTATTCCATGGTGTACATACACTACAACTTATTAATCCATTCCTAAGTTGGTGGGCATTTAGGCTGTTTCCACAGTTTGGCAACTGTAAATTGAGCTGCGATAAACAGTCTAATGCAAGTGCCCTTATGGATTTGGACACTTAAATGGATTTGTCCTTAAATAATTTTTTTTTCTTCTGGATAGATGCCCAGTAATAGGATTGCAGGATTAAATGGGAGATCTAGTTTGAGTTCTTGGAGGTTTCTCCATACTTCCTCATTGGAAGGTTTTTTAAATTGCTGCTTCAACTTTTTACTTGATATTGGTCTGTTTAGGAGTTCTATTTTTTTCTAATTGAGTCAAGGGAAGCTGTGTGTTTCCAAGAATATGTCCATTTCCTCAACACTGTCCAGTTTATATGCATAAATGTTTTAATCATATTCAGAAATGATATTTTGTATTTCTGTGGTATCATTTGTCATATCTCTTTTTTCATTTCTGATTGGGCTTCTTATGGTCTTTTCTTTTCTATTTTTGGTTAATGTAGCAAGAATTCTGTTGAATTTGTTTATCTTTTCAAAGAACCAACTTTTTACTTCATTAATCTTCTGTATAATTCTTTTGTTATCAATTTCATTTAGTCCTGCTATAACTGTAGTTATTACCCTGGTTCTGTTGGGATTGGGTTGGTTTGCTCTTCCTTTTCTAATTCCTTGTCATGATTCATTAGATTGCTGATTTGCAATCTTCATGTATTTTTGATATAGGCATTTAAAGCTATGAATTTTCCTCTTAGGACTGCTTTTGATGAATCCCACAGATTTTGATAATTTGTGTTCACTTTGTCATTTAATTTGAAGAATCACAATTCCATCTTAATTTCCTCCTTGACCCAGTAATTGTTCAGCAGTCATTTCCATGACTTAGTTCACTGTGGTCTGAGACAATATGTGAAAAATTTCTATTTTTTTCAAATTTGTTGAGATACGTCTTGTGGCCTAAGATGTGATCATTCTTAGAGAACATTCCATATGCTGATGAGAAGAATATATATTCAGCAGTTTGGGGGGAGGAGTGTTCTGTAAATGACTGTTAGGCCCATTTACTCTGAAGTCTCATTTAAGTCAAATATTTATTTTTCTGTTTAGAGAATCTGTCCATTTCTGTCAGTGGGGTGTTGAAGTACCAAGATATTATGATGTTGCTAGTTATCAATTAGTTTAGATTCAATAGAGCTTGCTTTATAAATCTAAGCTCACCTGTAATAGGTGCAGAAATATTTCTGATTGTTGTGTCTCCTCATTGAATTGTTCCCTTTACCATCATATAATGATCATCTTTGTCTTTCCCTATTTTTTTTTCCTTTGAACATAATCTGATATGTGAGAATGGCTATGCCAGCTTTTTTTTTTGGTTTGTGTTTGCATGGAATATTGTTTTCTGTCCTTTCACCATGAGCCTTGTGGATTAGATGCATTTCCTGGAAACAACAGATACGTGTCCTGACTTTTCTATACAGTAGGCAGCCTGTGTCTCTTGAGAGGGTAGTTCAAGCCATTCACATTTATTGAAAGAATTGATAACCTGCTAGGTAAGACTTACTGCTTCATTTTACCTCTTGAGCCATTTCTGGTATCTGAGCTCTAAAAGTTAGCATTTGGACAACTCTACATTGCTAGGTATTGTGCATATGCAGATTTGGGTACTTCCTACAAGGTAGCTTTGGTTTTGACAAATTCCCTCAGCATTTCCTTGTCTGAATGGCTTTTATCAAAAAATCCCATAACAACAGATACTGATGTAGACAAGGAGAGAAAGGAACTCTTGTACACTACTGGTGAAACTGCAAACAAATACAACATCTATCAAAAGTTGTATAGAGATTCCTCAAAAAACTAAAAGTAAGCCTACCATTTCTGGTAATTCCACTATTGAATATTTACTCAAAGGAAAAAAGTCATTCTTTCAAAAAGCATGTGCACATGAACATTTACTGTAGCACAATTCACAATTGCAAAGATGTGGAATCAATCCAAGTGCCCATTACTACATGAGTGAATTAATAAAATGTGGTAAATGTATATCAGGGAGTACCACTCAACCAAAAAAGAAAAAAAAGTGGTGAACTAGTACTTAGTGCAACAACTTGGATAGAACTGGAGACAATTCTTCTAAGTTAGTTATCACAGGAATAGAAAAACAAACACCACATGCACTCACTATTAAATTAGGACTAGTCAATCAACACCCATGTGCACATATGGTAGTGAAACTGAACAGAAAGGAGGCAGGTGAGAGGGGGCAGGAAGAAAGGGGTAAATTCCCACCTGACTGTACACTATCTAGGTGATGGGCACAGTTACAACTTTCACTCAAACTATACAAAAGAAATTCATGTAACCAAAACACTTACCCCTATAATATTCTGAAACTAACAAAAGAAAATCAAGCATAACTCATGAAAAAAAAATCACTGAATGTCCTCCCCCAAAAAAGTTAGATTCAATTTTATTTCCAAATTTGAACTTAATTTGGTTTTGAAAGGAGTACATTTTCTCTTCTCTGTGATCATCACTTTTAGGAGACCTAATATAAAACTTAAGTTTTAAGTCAAATTCTCAGCTAGACTGTTTACTTTCTTTCTAGTGAAAGGCACTTCTGAGATCAGAAGTTCCCGATGACTACTTCATGAAAGGGTTGATTTATGTTTTCTCACCATTTGTACTCACAACAAAGTAGTATTTTGGTGGCCACTAATCACATGGAATTGAATAAAAAGGAGATTTAATGAAAAAATAAAATTAGACTAGTTCCTCTTCCATTTCAAAATAATAAAACATCAAAATTATTGGCTTTAACTAGTCTAAGAAACAGAGAACTTGTGAAACCATTGTCCTCCAGCATTTGGATAATACCTAACCCAAATATTGTGATTCCAGTTCTACCCAGGAGTCTGAGAACACAAAACTCCTTCCCAGAGTATCTTCTCATCTTTTTATTGCTTACCTTTCTCATCCATATGTAGTGAATTAACTATACCTGGTAGTTTGGTATAAAGACGTATTGTAAAGTTTTTCTTTGATTTTCTCTAGACAAATAAGGTATACAAATATGCACCCACACTTTTAAATTAATGAGATGTTTATTTTATCACTCTCTTAAGAATTCTGAGTTGATATATCAGTTTGCCTTGAGTAGCAATTGTTGAGCTGGTCTTGTTATAACTTTGTTACTATTGTAACTACATTTGCAATCAGTGAAACCTGAATTAATGAAAATCTCTGGTGAAAAGATGTTCATTTAGATGTTCAACTGGATTTCTTTTTACATAATTTGTACATGTATCATGTATAAATACATGTAATTTATACACGTATACTGAGTGAATTAATAAAATTCACTCACTTATTTATATATTTATTTATTTTATAAATTCATTAATTTATACATGTATACTGGAAATTGTTACTGACACAATGTGATTTCTTTCACAATGTGTTATGGTATCTATAGAATCACGAGGATCTTTGCTGTAATTGTTCTCTCTGCCCAGAAGATCCTTTAAAAATGTGTCTTCATAACTTTTTCATCAACTTTAACACTTTTTCTTTTACTCTTACTCTCTCCTCTCAGATTAGCCCCAATCTTCTAATTCGCTTTACTTTTATCTACTTTTTCCTTTTCTCATAGCAGATACCAACTTTTAGCACACTCCATAATTTAGTTATTTCTTATAATTACTGTTAAATGTATATCTATTTCACTTAGAATGTAAGCTCCATGGGGCAGGAATCTTTGTCTATTTTGTTCAATAATAAATCTCTAATATTTAAAACACCTCCTGGTTCATATATATATCTTTGAAATTAGATGATATGTCAATGAAGTATTAGTACATTATTCCACTGCTTTTAGAATGTATATGATGTAACATATCTGTAACTTGACTTCAAATCATATTTTCTAGTGCATTCACTAAAAATAGACAAAAGTGTTGCTACAACACATGTGGCTTCTGATGAGTCAAAATTACAGCCACAGACAACTGCTTGGTTGTTTGGGTATATGGTGTTCATATTATAGTCACTTGACATTTTTCATAATATTTCCTCTAATTCTCCTTTAGATGTTGTAGGGTCACAGTTGTTTAGCAAAGAAGTATTTTGTTCTGACAATGATTCTCAGCCAAAAACCAGAGACTAATCAACCTCCCTTCTCTCTATAATAGACATAAAGCTGCAAGAATGAGGGGAAGGAGAAAGAATGAGAAAGAGACAAGCATTGAACTGTGAGTTTTAGTTTCAAAGACTTAACAGTCAGTGAAAGAGGCAGGAGGGCCTATATGTAAAATATCTTGTAGTCACATGATGTGAGAAAATAATAGAAAAGAAATGGAGCCGTATTAAATGATCTAATCAATCCAGAGCTACATTCCCAGGATTTTCTTTGCGTCCCGGGTTCTTGAATGACCAAGTTCTTCCAAAGTGGCCTCATGCAAGGAAATCCAAAAGAATGACCAAGCATTACAGAAGATGTATTTGCCTGGCCCCAATTAGCTCTCAGAAGCCATAATAAAGGGCTGTCCCATCTGTGCACTGCTCAGGATGATGGATGGTGTAAGTGCAGCCTGATTAGTGTCTTGGGATAAGCAGAGAGCTAATGCAGGAGAGTCAGCGGTTTGTAAATAAATCTACTACTGACATCTTGGGTGAATCTGACCTTTGCAGTGCCAGAGTAGATGGCAGTACAATACACTGGTACCAAAGGCTAAGTCTAAGGAAAATTTGTACTTCATTTTGAATAAAATTTTAATGATGAACCAATAGCAGAACCTATAGGTACTTGTAGCTCTTCTCTCTTTGATATTTTTTATTTTATGAGAACTCTATAATTCGTGTGTATAGAAAAGTATGTGTTCCTTGTTTAGGGTACCTAATTTACTTCCTGGGGACACATAACTGTGTGTATCTGTATGTGTACACACAAAAATGATCTACACAGATAAATTTTAACAAAACTAAAGCTATATTAATGGATAAAATATAATTTTTGTTATATCTTGAAACCTGTGTCTTGAGATAAAAATTACATTTTCCATTTAGGATTTCAGTTAAGTTTTATCATTAGGCAGGAAAGTACCAATAAAGTTAATAACAGCGTAGCACTAGAGCGAGAGAAAACCAGACCCGAGTTACAATCCTAGCTTCACTACTTACAGGCTGAGTGAAGCCAGACCCCAGTTCTAATCTCAGATTCACCATGTACAGGCTGAGTGAAACCAGACCCGAGTTCTAATCCTACCTTCACCACTTTCCAGCTGAGTGAAACTAGACCCCATTTCTAGTCCCAGCCTCAGCACTTATACGCTGATTGAAACCAGGCCCAAGTTCTAATCCCAGCCTTACCACTTACAGGCTGAGTGAAGCCAGACCTGAGTTCTAATTCCAGCCTCACCACTTTCAGCTGAGTTAAACCAGATCCAATTTCTAATCCCAGCCTAACCACTTACAGCTGAGTGAATCCAGATCCAAGTTCTAATCCCAGCTTTACCGCTTACAGGCTGACTGAAAACAGGCCTGTGTTCTAATCCCAACTACACTGCTTAGAGGGTGAGTGAAACCACACCCTAGTTCTAATCCAAGCCTCCCCACTTACAGGCTGAGTGAAACCAGACCTGAGTTCTAATCACTTACATGCTGAGTGAAACCAGACCCAGGTTCTAATTCCAGCTTCACCACCTATAGGCTGAGTGAAACCAGACCTGAGTTCTAATCCCAGTTTCACCACATACAGCTGAGTGAAACCAGATCCAAGTTCTAATGCCAGCCTTACCACTTACAGGCTGAGTGAAACCAGACCTGAGTTCTAATCCCAGCCTCACCACTCACAGGCTGAGTAAAACTGGACCCAAGTTCTGATCCCAGCCTCATCACTTACAGCTGAGTGAAACCAGATCCAAGTTCTTTTTTTAAAAAATTAAATGATAGCTGTGTACATTAATGCAAACATGAGGTACAGTGTGCTGTTTTCATATACAATTTGAAATATTTTCATCAAACTGGTTAACATAGCCTTTATGTCATTTTCTTAGTTATTGTGTTGAGACGTTTATATTCTACTCTTAGAAAGATTCACTTGTACCCTTAACCATAGAGGTGATCCCTCCAATCACCCTCCCTCCATCCATCCCCCTTCCTCCCCCTCCCCATATTCTTAGGCTATAATTAGGTTATAGCTTTCATATGAAAACCATAAATTAGTTTCATAATAGGGCTGTGTACATTGGATACTTTTTCTTCCATTCTTGTGATACTTTGCTAAGAAGAATATTTTCCAGTTCCATCCATGTAAACATGAAGGACGTAGAGACTCCATCTTTCTTTATGGCTGTATAGTATTCCATGGTGTACATATACTACAGTTTATTGATCCATTTGTGGATTGATGGGCACTTAGGCTTCTTCTGTGACCTGGCAATTATGAACTGGGCTGCAATAAACATTCTGATACAAATATTTTTGTTGTAATGTGAGTTTTGGTCTTCTGGATATATACCTAATAAAGGAATTGCAGGATCAAATGGCAGGTCTATTTTTAGTTCTCTAAGTGTTCTCCAGATGTCTTTCCAAAAAGAACGTATTAGTTTGCATTCCCACCAGCAGTGTAGAAGTGTTCCCTTTTCTCCACATCCACGCCAGCATCTCTGGTTTTGGGATTTTGTGATATGGGCTAATCTTACTGGAGTTAGGTGATATCTCAAAGTAATTTTGATCTGCATTTCTCTGATGATTAAGGATGGTGAGCATTTTTAAATATATCTGTAGGCTGTGCACCTATCTTCTTTAGAGAAATTTCTCTTCAAGTCCTTTGCCCACCCTGAGATGGGATCACTCGTTCTCTTCTTGCTAATATGTTTGAGTTCTCTGTGGATTCTGATTATTAAACCTTTGTCAGAGACATAACCTACAAATATCTTCTCCCATTCTGAGGGCTATCTGCTTGCTTTACTTACTGTGTTCTTGGCTGTGCAGAAGCTCTTTACTCTGATCAGGTCCCAATAGTGTATTTTTGATGTTGCTTCAATTGCCAGAAGGGTCCTCTGCATAAAATGTTCACCCAGGCTGATTTCTTCAAGTCTTTTCCCTACACTTTCTTCTGGTATTTTTATGGTTTCATGTCTTAAGTTTAAGTCTTTAATCCAGTGAGAGTCTAACTTAGTTAATGGTGAAAGGTGTGGGTCCAGTTTCAGTCTTCTA
>CAUYTI010078054.1:0-20405 GCA_963575145.1 Galago senegalensis
GGCGCCTGTAGTCCCAGCTACTTGGGAGGCTGAGGCAGGAGACTCGCTTGAGCCCAGGAGTTGGAGGTTGCTGTGAGCTGTGATGCTATGGCACTCTACCCAGGGGGATAGCTTGAGGCTCTGTCTCAAAAAAAAAAAAAACGAAAGCAAGAAAGGAAGCAGAAAGGGGGGCCCCGGTGCGGCAATTGGGGACGGCGCCGGCGCAATATACTGAGGGTTGCGGAGTCAAACCCAGGCCCGCCGAACTGCAAAAAAAAGAAAAAAAAAAAAAAAAAAAAAAACAATAGCCGGGCCTTGTGGCGGGCGCCTGTGGTCCCAGCTACCCAGGAGGCTGAGGCAAGAGAATCGCCTAAGTTCAGGAGTTGGAGGTTGCTGTGAGCTGTGTGACACCACAGCACTCTACCAAAGGCGATAAAGTGAGATTCTGTCTCTACAAAAAAAAAAAAAGAAAAGAAAGAAGAAGAAAAAGAGAAGGAAAATGGGAGGAGGAGGAGAGGAGGGAGGGGATTAAGAAAGCTTGTGAACTGTGGAAATAGAAAATTATAAAATAGTGGAAGGTGAGTGACTGCTAATGGATACAAGATTTATTTAAGGGGTTCTGAAGTTAGGTAGTGGCGATAGTTTCACAACTCTGTGAATATATTGAGAATACTGGATTATACACGTTAACTGGGTGAAGTTTATGATATGCATATTACATCTCAGGAAGGAAGGGAGAGAAGAGAAAGCGAGCTATCCTGTGAAATGAAGAAGCATCACAAATGATGGGGGGGGGGAGAAAGAAATTCTGAAGCCGCCAATTGTGTGCCTACAATACAGACTCTGGCTGCTGCCCTGCGAGGTTGGTATTAATTGTCCCATTTTTCCAAGGAGGAAACTAAGGTTCAGAGAGGACGAGTGCCAGATCTGTCCGGTTTTAAAAGCCGCTTTCCTTTCACTCCGCCAGCGCAGGGGACTGGGTGAGGCAGCGCCTCGCCGGCAGGGAGTCCGCAGCTCAGGCTTGGCCCAGGCCCGCCCGGCTACAGGGGATTGAGCAGACAGCAAACTCCAGCTCCCAGGGAGAAGCGACTTCTGATGTAGGGGCAGAAAAATTGGATGGCGCTTCCCACCCGCTGAGAGGTCCTAGTGGGCGTGACCATAGCATAGGCGTGGCCTCCTTCCCCGCCTCCTTTCCGTGGGCTCAAAGGGGACGGTGGCCGCGGGGCGGGGTCAGAACACGGGCTGCAGATTCCCAGCTCGGCTCCTTGGAGTTTGCGGCTGAGCAGCGCCCCGGCGGGGCCGAGCAGGTACTGACCACCATACGGGGTATCTTGGGCTGGGCCAGGCGGGGGCCCGGGGCCCATAGAGGACCACAAAGGGCATTGGGATTCGTGGCCAGTGCTGGGTTTCCCCCCGCGGGCCCGAGCCCAGGCCCGGGCCCGGGCCCATGCCTCCGCCCCCGCCTTCCTGCTGCGAAGCCGGCTGCGGCGGGGCCGATTGGCGCCTGCGCCGCTTCCTGGGGCCGGGACTGGCCAATGCATGGGGCCCGGGCGGAGGACGAGGGGGAAACTGAGTCACATCGATGTGGAGCGGTCCTGTGTGGGATGCACCACCCCACTGGGCTTCAGGATGGAGCCTCTTCCTGGCCACGCTTTGGGGTGCCGGCCCCACTGATCTCAGGGGCCTCGCCCCACTCCCACCTCCTCCTCCTTCAGCACCCTGGGGTCCCACCCTGGCTCCCAGCAACCTAAACTGGTCCAGGAATGGCTAGGACTGGCTCCAGCCGCCTCCCTTCCCACTCCTCTCCGCCCCTCCCCCTCGCGTCTCTAGCCCCTGTGTGCTCCCTACGCTGGCTCTCCGCACAGTGTCAGCTTACACGCCTTATATAGTCCGAGCAGGCTCCAGCCGCGGCCTGCCTGCGGGGACCTAGGGGCGGGGAAGAGGAGAACCGGCCCCTGACTCACCCCGCCGCCCAAAGCTCCAAGCTGGCTTGGGGGAAGGCCATGAGAAATTAGTCCCGTGGCGCTGGATGAAAACAGACCCAAGCCTTGAGGCCGGCACCCCTTACCGCCCCAGTCCCTGGGGGAGTTTGCTCCTGTCTTTCCAAAGTAAGGTCTGCCAGCCCAAAGCCCAGCCAAAGCTGACAACATGCCTGCTTACTTGTGTCTTGGGTGTGCTCTGCATCTACCAGTGCCTGCTTGGCACCTGTCCAGGGCTAGGGTCCAGTGCTGGGGTTGCATCCCCACCATCCTTACTGTTCACCTTCTCTTCTCTCCTCAGGAACTGGCACCATGGATTCCTTCAAGGTAGTGCTGGAGGGGCCAGCACCTTGGGGCTTCCGGCTGCAAGGGGGCAAGGACTTCAATGTGCCCCTCTCCATATCCCGGGTGAGCCCAGGTGGGGGAGGGGCACTCTCATAGTTCTTCCTGCTGGCATGTCCAGTGGGTGAGGCATCTGAACAGGAGCGAGTCAGAGATGTGGTGCATACCTGTTGCAAGGACTATGTGAATCCTGGGAGAGGAGCCCTCAAGCTTCTCTAGCACTGCACTGTACCTATGCCATTCCAAGCACCTATGGCCACCTCTGAGGGCCAGGTGGGAGGGCCAGTGAGCATTCAGCATGATAGGAACCCAAGCTTTCCAGAAAATGTCTAAGTTTGAGAGAGCAATGCTTGGAGCCAGGCAGAGTACTCCAGGAATAGCAATCTTCATCTTGTTTATCCAGGAGAGGGAACTTGGAGCTACAGAGAGATGGAGAGACTAATTCAATGGGATTTGGTTTTAGGCACAGGATGGCCTGCACTTTTTGTGGGTAGGAGAAGGTCTCTCCCCAGCCTTATGTGAGGACCTGCATCCTCACCCACATTTAAGAAATGGTGGCTGTTGGCCCCAAGCAGAAGTTGGGAGAGGGTTCAGTTCTAGGGCCCTAACTTCAGCTCCTAAAAGCCTGCCCTGGTTGGGGCGGGGCTGAGGGCTGGCCCCTCCCTTTAGCAGGGGGATTGCCTTATAAGCCCAAGAATGCAGCCCCATGCTGGGATAGTCAACAGTGGCTAGCCTAAAAGGACTGGCCTAGGCCAGGTCCCCTGTATCCATCAGTGGGTCCCTCAGCTGGTCACCAGACTGCAGCTCCAGCTGTAGGGTCCATTTGTGGGACATAGAGCAAACTGCCTTCCCAGAGTGAGTGAGACCAGCCCTGGGGCTGCTATCTCTGACTGTGTCCTAGTGATCAGCTGGGGGTGGGGATTTCCTGCCTCTACATCTGCCTACCCACAGAGACCCACCCAGGCACCCAGTGGGCAGGCAGCTGTTGGCAGGAAGCCCAGAGCAAGCACAGCCTGAAGTGGGCTGGAGGATTGTCCAGGCACTGCCCAGCCTAAGAGGGGCCTCAAGGCAGTCTGTCTGTGGGAGTTGGGCTCAGTGGCTCAGACAGGCAGGCAGTCAGTTCTCAAGGATCCTTCCATGGGGTTCTGGAACCTGCCCTACTAGCAGGATAGTAAGGGCAGTGTTCTTTCTACCACAACCACACCCCCAGCCCCCTACACAATTCTCAAGCCTTGTCAACCCTGAAAACCTACCTTACATCCCCTGCCCTGCACAGGTACAGCCAGTGTGGGTGGGGAGCCATAGGCCTTGGCTAGTTTGGGCCTCATTTCTTCATTGATTAGAATGACTTTTCAGATGTGGCCTGTTGGGGGCACTCTGGGCCCAGGCTCCCATGTTAGCAGCCCCAGCATGTGAGTAGAGGCACCATCTGAGCCCAGCCCTACAGTTGGACCTAGGTCTGGGTGGAGTGGTCTTTTTAGAGCTTCAGAGCTAGGCTGGCCCTCTCCTCATCCCCTGGCCCTAGAAGGGAAGGAAGAAGGGAGGAGGGAAGGGATGGGACTGGCTATGGGCCTGGGCCTGAGAGATGAGGTAATGTCTGAGCCTGGGGGGTTGGGCTGCTCAGGCTGACTCACCTCCACCCCATGTAATGTCCAGCCCCATGGCTTTTCCTCTCCTTGGGCTTTCTGATCTCACCCTGCCCCTGGCCTGCACACCTCCCTGCTTCTCTCTCCAGCCACCACCACCCCCAGCCCCCCAAGGCTCCTGCTTTATTTTCCACTACTGTGACCACTCCCCTCACCCTGACTGTTTCCTGCCATCCTCTCTCCAACGAAGGAAGTAGTCTTTCCCACCCCTTCCAAGAGTCAGCTGCTTCTGTCCACCCCAAGACCCCTACCTCAGGCTCAGTCCACACCTCCTAGGAGCCAGCCCTTGTGGGTAAGGAGTGGCTGGACCAGGTTTCCCTTCTACTGACTCACCGTGGCCTTGAGTAAGTTACTTCCCCTTGAGGATGTCACTTCCCCATGCCCACTAGAAAGGGCTGGATTGAACTTAAGGTAAGATAGGAGATCCTGGCCCCTAACCCAGCCAAGGGATCAGGGAGTCTTTCCAGTTGGGCTGACTCCTCACTTGGGGCCTCATGCTCAGTCACAGAGGTCGAGAGGGGTTGAGCCTCAGGATCAGGGTCAAATCCTGCCTCTGTCTCTTACTGTCTCAGTAACTTGAGGTAAGTTGCTTAACCTCTCTGTGTGTTTTCCCAAGTGTAAAATAAGTATAATCCCAGACTACTCCCCAGTGTTGTTGGAGGATTCAGTGGCAGTACTAAGTATTCACTAAATATAAGTTGTCATTCTCACTATACTAATAAATATTAGTGTTTAGTGAGTGAAGAGGGGCCACCCAGCTGTCTTACACTTCCAACCTCCCATGCAAGCATGAAACAGTCATCAAAGTCAGCTTCCCTTCTTGTCCCAGTGCTGTGCCCTCTGACATCTCTCTGGTACCTCTCATCTCCCCTCTCCCTGCCTTTGCTCAGTCTGTGTACTGGCCTACCTGAGGAGCCTCTTGGGCAGAAGCCTGCTCAATGTAATGGCAGGCACCTTACTAGATGGCTGGGTGGTTCCCTAGGCTCAGACACAGATAGCCACTTCTGCCTGTTTTGATAGGGATAGACTAGAGGACCTGAAGGACCCAGTGAAGTTTGTTAGGGTCACCTCTATCAAGAGCCTTAAAACTGTGAACGGCCCCTGTATTCTTTTTTTTTTTTTGAGACAGAGCCTCAAGCTATCCCCCTGGGTAGAGTGCCATGGCATCACAGCTCACAGTAACCTCCAACTCCTGGGTTCAAGCGAGTCTCCTGCCTTAGCCTGCCAAGTAGCTGGGACCACAGGTGCCCACCACAATGCCCAGCTGTTTTTTGGTTGCAGCCATCATTGTTATTTGGCAGGCCTGGGGTGGATTTGAACCCTCCACCTTAGGTGTATGTGGCTGGTGCCCTAGTCACTTGAGCCACAGGCGCTGAGCCGGCCCCTGTATTCTCAAGGCCAAGTCCTGGTCCCTTCTCCTGGCATTCAAAGCCATCATGAATGGACTATCTACCCCCTAGGCAGCACACCTCTTTCTCTTTTGCCAAGGTCCACTGTCTTCCAAGAAGTCATCCTTGTTGGTCTCAACTAATGATGGTGGTGACCATTCCTCCCAGCCTATTATTTCCCTTCATTTCCCATAGAACCAAAAATTCCCAATTCAGGGCCTGGAGGATGGGGGCCAAGGGAGTGATATTGCAATTGAGGGCTTAGGGTGACACCCATTTACAACCTGTGAAACCCCAGCTGACACCTTAGGCCCCATTCAGGCATTGTTCACAGGGAACCTAGAGATGACATGGCCTATTTCTGGCTAGAAAAGGGTCCTGGCCAATCCCTACAGGTGGTCTGAGGACAGGGTGGTGAGAGCACCCAGCAGTGTCAGGAGGACACAGCTACTTGCACAGGCCAGAGGGCATATTTGGTAGATGGATGGCCTAAAGCATGAGGCCAGCAGGAGCCTCAAAAGGCTATGGTCTTAGCTGAGAAGCTTGGGGTTTAGCCTGGGTTCCTGTTTGTTGATGAATAACAATTTCTGGACAGTAGGGAGGCTCGTGGAGGTGAGTATATAAAAAGCAGTATGATTGGGGTAATTGTGAGGCTCAGGTGAGCACCACCTTCTAGGTAGCTTTAGTATCTAGCAGCTGCCTAGAAATACCTTGAACAGTTCTCTCAGTTGTGGAAGTGGAACAGCTTAGGGTAGGACAGGGTTGACTATCCTTGGCCTCAGTCTGGTCTGCTGAGTTCTGGGCCTTCCTGGCTCTTCATCTCTCCATAGCTCACTCCTGGAGGCAAAGCTGCACAGGCTGGTGTGGTGGTGGGCGACTGGGTGCTGAGCATAGATGGTGAGAACGCAGGCAGCCTCACACACATCGAAGCCCAGAACAAGATCCGTGCCTGCGGGGAGCGCCTCAGCCTGGGTCTCAGCAGGTGTGTGGTTGCTGCCTGGTGTGTGGGGATCTCCTCAGGCCAGGCCTGCCATCATGCTTTTGCTTCTTCCCTAGGGCTCAGCCAGTTCAGAGCAAACCACAGAAGGTACGCAGCAGGCTGGGACATCTGGGCAGTGGGCTGGGTGGGCTCGGAGGCTGGGGCTGACTTGCCTTCCCTGACACAGCCTTGGTGCTCCTGTCCCTGGCTGTAAATAGAGGAGAGAGGCTTGGGCTGGAGCTGGGGAGGGTCCAGGGAACATGGGGTTGAGCTGGGGGCTGCCGCACGGTCCAGGTACCACGCATGTCTGCCTGTCTATCCTCCCGCCTGCCTCCCTCTGGCCTGCCTGTGCTGCTAGCCCACCCGCACTCCGTCCTCAGCCCTGCAGCCCTACATGGGCTGAGAACATTACTTCCAAATGGGCCCCTTGAAACCCGAGTCTCCCTCTCCCCATCACCTCCAGCCAGATGTGTGGGAGCAGACTGGAGCCGCCCTGTCCTCTGGGGGGTGCCCCGCTCCCAACCCAGACCCCACCCTACCCGTCCTGCCTGGCTCTGTCTCTGCCCAGGCCCTGGCCCCTGCCGCGGACCCTCCGCGGTACACCTTTGCACCCACTGCCTCCCTCAACAAGACGGCCCGGCCTTTTGGGGCGCCCCTGCCCGCTGACAGCGCCCCGCAGCAGAATGGGTACGTCGGCTCCACCTGCCCACACTACCCCAGGCCAGCCCCTCACCCGCTGTCTGCTGCTGCTCAGTGCGCTGCGTCCTGCCCTGGGGAACCGTGCGGCCGCGACTCCGGGTGGCCGGGGCGGGGCTGCGGGCGCAGGGCCTCTCCCCAGGGTGTGGCTCCTGCTCGGCACCGCCCTGGGGGGGGAGCTCTGAATGAGACAGCGCCCCCGCTGGTGGTCCAAGGTTGGGGTGTGGAGCTTGTGACCGTCAGTGCTGCCTTACATGGCTGCTCTGACCCCTCTCCATCTTTCTTCCTTCCGTTTGTCCTTTTATCTGCCCATCTGTCTACTTCCTTCACAGGTGCAGATCCCTGACAAGTCAGTGAGCCCCTCTGCCTTTCTCTCTCTTCCTTTTGGCACTTTGGGCAGTTCTTCCCCACCCTGGCTGCCCTCTTCTCCACTTTGACTGCCCTCCTGTCCTCCCACCCAGCCACTTTGTGGGCCCTGGCCTAACCCTTCTCCACTCCCTCCCTTCACCATAACCCCCTGCACCAGATCCTGGGAGGGGCTGCCCCCGGTGGCCACTCTTGTACCAAGTTCTGAGCACACCCTCCCCACAGACAGCCTCTCCGTCCACTGGTCCCAGATCCCAGCAAGCAACGGCTGATGGAGAACACAGAGGACTGGCGGCCGAGGCCAGGTACAGGCCAGTCTCGTTCTTTCCGCATCCTTGCTCACCTCACCGGCACCGAGTTCAGTAAGTGCTGGCCCAGGGCAGGGTGGACTGTACTGGCCCCAGCCCAAACATTAGCCCTGACCCTCTGTTTCTCTTGGGCAATAACTGACTCTGTCCTCTCAGTGCAAGACCCGGATGAGGAAAACCTGAAGAAATCGAGGTAAAAGGACAGGCACCAGCCCTTCTCTCCCACCTCCAGCCTCTTCCATTTCAGCCACCACCCCAATGTCTGCTCCTGGGGCTTCCCAGCCAGCATTTTCCATTCTCCTTCCTTCCTTCTGTTCTCCCTTTTATTTCTCCTTCTCTCCACTTCCTCCTCCCTCTCTCTGCCCCTCAGGGAAAAGTATGTCCTGGAGCTGCAGAGCCCACGCTACACACGCCTCCGGGACTGGCACCACCAGCGCTCTGCCCACGTGCTCAACGTGCGATCGTAGCCCGTCCCTCTCCGGCCAGCTGCTTTTCTGCTTCCCTCTTTCTATTCCTCCTGCTCAGGGCACCCCCTTTGGTGCCTCTAGCTTTTGCCTACCTCACCACCCCTCTGCTGCCCCTGGCCTAAGCCTCCTGCTGGCCTGGCCCTGGCAGCCTGCCTGGCAGGGCCCAGCTTTGTCTGCCACTAGCTCCCCTCTCTGCCCTGTGGTCCTGCTGTCTGCCAGGTCTGTGCTGCCTCAGGCATGGAAATAAATATCCTCAGCCCTGTCTACTCTGCCTCTGTCTTCTCTCTTGGTGGGCCTGGTTTGCATTTTGGGTGTGTGGTGTTTTGATGGTTCAGGCTCAGTGTGGGACCTGCCATTCTGGGTCTCAATGGGAGGATATATTGGCAAAAGGGGCCTTGCCCTGCCATCAAAGCCAGCTCTCTGGCATAAGGAGAGCCCCAAAAGCTGTCCCAGAAGTGGGAATCCTGCTTCAACTCCCAGTTCCAAACAACAGTCCAGCTAGCTGGACATGGCTAGGAGAAGCTGCCCTCCCCTTCCTAGCCAGCAGCTCTCCTGCACCTAGGCATCTCCTATGGGGCCAACCAGACCCAGGTTGGGGGGAAGGGCCATGTCAGGAGCCTCAGCCATGCAAGGGCTTGAATGGCAGATCTTGCAGCCAGGTGCCCAGGACCGAAGCCCCAGCCCCAGCCCCAGCCTCAGCTACGTCCCAGGAGCCATGGCCTGGTGAGAGAGAGTGGGCTTGGACTTGTGGAAGGGTGGGCAGTCTCTATGGGTATGGGGGTGGCGGGCTCATCAGAGCTGCTCTGGGCTCCACCCTCTGTCCTTTGGGGTCCCTGGGCCAGCCCCTGAAGCCACTTTTCCTTGGCTCTGGCAGGCCCTACCACCCCTAACCCCACCAGCCGCCCACCCTGGGCTGTGGACCCTGCCTTTGCCGAGCGCTATGCCCCAGACAAAACAAGCACGGTGCTGACCCAGCACAGCCAGCCAGCCACGCCCACACCTCTGCAGAACCGCACCTCCATTGTGCAGGCAGCTGCTGGAGGGGGCACAGGAGGGGGCAGCGGCAGCAATGGCAAGACTCCTGTGTGCCATCAGTGTCACAAGGTCATCCGGTGGGTGGCCCCTTCCTTTCTTACCTTGGCCTTGCCTGGCCCATCTGCCCACTTCTCTTGCCTCAGCTGCCACTGGGGGGACAATAAAGATTCAGTTCCCAGTTGGAGTGTGGGGATAGGGACCTAGCCTGGATCCCAAACTACCCACCCCACCCACATCAACCACTGGCAGCATCTACGTTTGTGGAATGGCAGAGAGGGCCAATCACACACTGAAGCTACACCTATGGACCTCTGGCCTTGCTGCTCAGGCAAAGAAGGGCCTGTCCCACAATCCTTCTGCCTCCCCCTCCTGCTCATTCAATCTTTGTTCTCAAAGCAGACAATCCAGAGGCCCCTCCCTCTATGCACTGCTCCCTGGGACTCAGTAGGGTTACACACAGTTCTGGAATCACTCTACTAAATTCTAGAACCTTCCTAGTTCTCAGCCCTGGTCTGCTTTGTGCTCTTGTCAGGTTTTAGGCAGCAGCTCTGCAAATGATGTCCTTCAAATACCCTAGTTGATCTCAGACCTGCAGGCCCCTCCCCAGGCTGGTGGAACTGGCAGGCAGGACACAGTGGGTAACAGAGTCTTCCCTGATGTCCTTGACACTCTGTGGTGCCAGTTCCTCAGCATTGTCTCCGCAGCTGTAGTTGTCAGCCTCCACTCAGTCAGTACTCCCTACTCTAAAACTGCCTCTCCTGTCATCAAGCAATACAGTGTGACGAAAAATCACACTGTATTGACTATTTACCAAATCACATCCCAAATCTGTCTTCAATCTATTTGGAAAGTGGGGAGAATGAACTTTCTGACCTAAGGCTTCCTAGTCGGTGCTTGGTAGACCCACTTGGGCTCCAGCCAAGCCTCATTTGCAAGTATTCCCTCTGACTGCCCTCACCTTCCCCTCAGGGGCCGCTACCTGGTGGCACTGGGCCATGCTTACCACCCCGAGGAGTTCGTGTGTAACCAGTGTGGGAAGGTTCTAGAAGAGGGAGGCTTCTTCGAGGAGAAGGGTGCCATCTTCTGTCCCCCCTGCTATGATGTGCGCTACGCACCCAGCTGTGCCAAGTGCAAGAAGAAGATCGCGGGCGTGAGTGGGGCTTGTGGGCGGGTGGGAAGGAGAATCCCACACCTGTCAGCCTGAAGGAGTGTTGAGCAACTTCTGGGCCTGGGGCTCTCCCTGCATGAGCCCTTCACATCCTTAACAGCCTGATAAATGGGCTGCTAAATTGGTGTCACTTTATATTAGCCAGAGTCCTCTTAACAAGTGGCCAAAGTCCTATTCAAAAGGGCTCAATCTGGGTGCTTGTAGCTCAGGGGGTAGGGCACTGGCCACATACACTGAGGCTGGCATGTTTGAACCTAGCCCGGGTCAGCTAAACAACAATGACAACTACAACAAAAAAATAGCTGGTGCCTATAGTCACAGCTACTTAGGAGGCTGAAGCAAGAGAATTGCTTAAACCCAACAGTTTGAGGTTGCTGTGAGCTGGGATGCGATGGCACTCTACTGAGGGTGACATATTAAGACTCTTGTCTCCAAAAAAAAAAAAAAAAAGGGCTCAATCAAAATAAGAAGTATATTGGCTCAAATGACTATAAAGCCTGACATTAACTTCAGGCCCAACTGAATCCAGGTGCTGATGTCATCAGGACTCTATTGCTTGCCTCACCTATCATCTGTATGGCTTCATTCCCCAGCACACTTTGCCCTGGACAGGAGCAAAGATGGTGCTACAATGTCTCCAGGGTTACAAGCTCCCCTTAGTACCACAGACTAAAAGAGTGCACCCTGTGCCAAGTGGTGCATTTAAAGTCCCAGTGTCAGTGTTCCTGGGCCTGGCTTAGGTCACAGGACCATCCCTGAACCAAGTTCCATGACTCTGATTAGCCAGTCCTAGTTTATGCCCAGCCCTGGAGCTGCGGGTAAGAAGGCCCTGTCTGAACCAAAGACTGCGACTGAGAGCTGAATGGTTCCCTATAATAAAACCAGGACATTACTCTTAAGAAGCAAAGGGGCCACAGTGGCTCGCGCCTATAATCCTAGCACTCTTTTGAGGCTGAAGCAGGTGTTTTGCTTGAGATCAGTTTGAGACCAGCCTGAGCAGGAGGGAGACCCCATTTCTACAAAAAACAGAAAACTAGTCGGGCATTGTGGCAGGCACCTATAGTCTTATCTACTCAGGAAGCTGAGGCAAGAGAATCTTTTGAGCCCAAGAGTTTGAGGTTGCTGTGAGCTATGATGCCAGGGCATCAGCATGAGACTCTGTCTCAAAAAAAAAAAAAAAAAAGGGCAGAGCCTGTTGCTCAAAGAAGTAGGGCCTAGCCCCATAGGCTGGAGGTGGTGGGTTCAGCCCTGGCCAAAAACTGCAAAGAAAAAGTAGAGAAGCGGTAAACAAGCCAAGAGGTGGCTGCTGGAGCAGTTGGGATTGCATTTGGCTGCAACAACAGAAAGCCCCATGATAGAGATTTGTTTGTTTGTTTGTTTGTTTTTAGAGATAGAGTCTGGCTTTATCACCCTCGGTAGAGTGCTGTGGTGTCACAGCTCATAGGAACCTCCAGCTCTTGGGCTTAGGTGATTCTCTTGCCTCAGCCTCCCAAGTAGCTGGGACTACAGGCACCTACCACAGGGCCCAGCTATTCTTTTGTTGCAGTTTGGCCAGGGCCAGGTTTGAACCCGCCACCCTTGGTACATGGGGCCAGTGACCTACTCACTGAGCCACAGGAACTGCCCCCCCCCATGATAGAGATTTAAACAGAGAGGGTTATTTCAATCATAAAAATTCCAGGGCTGGAACAGTAACACCAGGATGGCTTTGAGGACCAAGGTTTCTCCCACCCTTGTGCTAGAAAATCATGAGCATGTAGACTTTTTTCCCCAACCTTATATCATCCTTGCCGGATGACTCCTCAAGTCTGAGGCCTATATTCTTATTCCTGGAAGGAGAGAGAAGGGGCAAATGACATTCTTTTAATGAGGTTTTACCTCTGTATTTTGGAAGAAAATCCGGGAACCAGCTTCCATCTTTATCTCATTGGATGGAACTGTTACCATGTGACTACCTGGACTGTGAGGGAAACTGGGAAATTCAGATTTTAGCCCTCCAGCCTCAATAATAGAGGAAGACAAAAAAGAAGGGGATTGTCAAAGGTTTTTGAGAGACTAATTAATAGTGTCTGCTGCACCTAATGCATAAGAAAATGGAGACTCCGGAAGATATAACTTGATGGGCTTTAAGTACACAAGACTATTGAGTGGCAAAGCCATAAATTCAGACTCAAAAACTTGTGACTCGGCTCGGAGCCTGTGGCTCAAGTGGCTAAGGCTCCAGCCACAAACACCTAAGGTGGAGGGTTCAGATCCAGCCCGGGCCGCCAAACAATGACGGCTGCAACCAAAAAATAGCCGGGCATTGTGGTGGGCCCCTGTGGTCCCAGCTACTTGGGAGGCTGAAGCAGGAGACTCGCTTGAGCCCAGGAGTTGGAGGTTGCTCTGAGCCATGATGCCACAGCACTCTACCCAGGGGGACAGCTTGAGGCTCTGTCTCAAAAAAAAAAAAAAGAGCTAAGAGTAAGCTGTGTATGGTGACTCACACCAGTAACTTCAGCCCCTTGGGAGCCAGGGTGGGAGGATCCTTTGAGGCCAGGAGTTCAAGACAAGCCTGGTCAAATAGTAAGATTCCCATCTCTACAAAAACTTAAAAAAAAAAAAAAGCCAAGCATGGTGGCACATGCCTATGGGATAGGGTGACCAGACGTCCTGCTTTTGGTGGGACAGTCCGGCTTTTGAACAATTTGTCCCCTGTCCTGCAGCATTTTAAAAAAGGCCTGATTTTTGGAAAGAATGCATGAATGGGCGGAAGAACAGGAAGGGAATATATGGTTTTCAGCTGCCATGTGGCTATTTTGCTAGAATCCGAGTTTTATATTATTTTTGTTAATTTTATAATGTTAAACTGTAATAATAACAAATAATTGTTGAGAAGTGATTATCAAGAACTACTTATCAGCTCGGCACCTATAGCTCAACTGGCTAAGGCGCCAGCCACATACACCTAAGGTGGCGGGTTCGAATCCCCAGGCCAGACCCGCCAAACAACAATGATGGCTGCAACCAAAAAATAGTCGGGCGTTGTGGCGGGCACCTGTGGTCCCAGCTACTTGGGAGGCGGAGGCAAGAGACTCACTTGAGCCCAGGAGTTGGAGGTTGCTGTGAGCTGTAATGCCACTGCACTCTACCCAGAGGGACAGCTTGAGGCTCTGTCTCAAAAAAAAAAAAAAAAAAAGAACTGCTTATCAAAGTTTGCATTGTTGTCAGGCCCTGCCCTGGCCCTGGCCACACCCCCACCCCCCCACACCCCCACCCCCGCCTCGCCCCCCCTCCATGTTGTCCTGCTTTACAAATGTTAAAATCTGGTCACCCTACTATGGAATCCCAGCTACTCAGGAAGCTGAGATAGGAGAATTGCTTGAGCTCAGGAGTTTGAGGTTGCAGTAGGCTATAATCATTATAATCATGCCATTGCACTCTAGCCTGGGTAGACAGAGCCAGACCTTGTCTCTATAAAGAACTGAAGTAATGGCTCGGCGCCTATGGCTCAAGCGGCTAATGCGCCAGCCACATACACCTAAGGTGGTGGGTTCGAATCCCCAGCCCGGGCCCACCAAACAACAATGATGGCTGCAACCAAAAAATGGCCCGGTGTTTTGGCAGGCGCCTGTGGTCCCAGCTACTTGGGAGGCTGAGGCAGGAGACTCACTTGAGCCCAGGAGTTGGAGGTTGCTGTGAGCTGTGATGCCATGGCACTCTACCCAGGGGGATAGCTTGAGGCTCCATCTAAAAAAAAAAGAGAGAACTGAAGTAATGATTTGTCTGTCTCTACCCACTCATTATTACCATACCAGGTGGTGTGTCCCATACTAGGAACACAAGGACAAAACAGATGTCGGCCCTGCCCCGAGGCGCTCACTTTGGGGGAGGGGATTCAGAGAGTATCACAGACTGAGGGCAGAGCTGACTATTGTTCTTTACCCTGGGGGGGAAAGGGGCAGAATCCTTAGGTTGATTAGCTGATCTGGGTTCCTATTATACATACATGGAAGTTGAGGCTCAGAGAGGGGCAGAAACTGCCCGGGGCTGCATAGAGCATGGGGGTTGAGCCAGGAGCAGCCCCAGGCTCTCCTGACTCCCACCTTGCGCTTTCCCTGCCGTTCCTCCCCCTTCTGCCTTATTTCTGGATGTAGAGGCAGGGCTTCCAGATGTGGCCAGAGAGCTCTGTGATAGTTATATGTCACTGAGGATTAACTTGACCTCAAGTGGTGAAAAACTCAAAATAATGGCTGCTTATTTCTTACCTAAAAAAGCCCAGAGATGGACAGTCTGGGATTGGGATGGTGAACTGAGACTCCTGTATCTTGTGGCTTGGCTGTTGTCTCTTCCTTTTTACCATTCATAGTCCAAGATGACTCCTGGGCCTCAGGCAAACTGTCCACATTCCAGCCAGCAGGAGAGTGAAGAGAAAAAGGGTTCAGAACCCTGTGGCATCCATCTTTAGAGGATGCTGCCACCTGGTCATCTGCTTCTATCCCATTGATCAGAATCCAGTCATATGACCACACTGAGCTGCAAGGGAAACGGGGAAATATGGTCTTTATTTTGGGGAACCATGTGCCCAACAGAAAGTGGGGAGTCCATCATTAGGTGTGAAAAGGAGAATGAGCATCATTAAGTCCCTACTGTTGGCCAACTGTTCTGCTTGTGTTCTACCTGCTCTCTCATCCCACCCCCACACCAGGCCTGTGGATCAGCCTCTGCCACAGATGAGGAGATGAGGATCACAGGGCCTGCTGGCTCATGGAGTAAGCCTTGAGTGGCAGGCCCTGCTGCTCCCATGCTTCCATCTTTATCTCATTGGTTGGAACTATTGTCATATGACCACCTTGGGGCTGTATACTTGTTGCAAATAGCCTGTTCTCAATTCATGGAGTTCACATATGGAGAAGTGAGATAGTATAAAAGGAAAGGCCTGGGGCATATGTAGTGAGTACAGTAGGGAAGGGCAGTGCACCAGGGGCAGCTTCCTTCTTGCAGGGGCTCCAGAGCCTGACAGACCCTAAGGAGGCAGGGATCTGACCTCACTCCCTGGAGGCTACTGCAGTAGGACTTAGTGCCACACAGCAGTTCCTTGGAGATAGTCTGTGCCACTGGCTCCATTTCTGCCGTGCCCTGTGCTCAGGGTAGGGCACAGGGACAGCAAGATGGGGGGATGGGAGTGTTATGACAGGTGGAAGGGAGTTTGGGTAGGAAGACATATCAGAGGGGACCTGGCCCAGTCTTGTGTAGAGGTCCTGTGCTAAAGTCTCATCACCCATGACCAGCCCTCATCTGTGTTCCAGCTCACAAGTCTCTCCCTTTTGCTAATGAGCTCCATTCCCTCTGACACAGGGCCTTCACTGACACTGTCCTTTTTGCCAGGGACACTCTTTAGCACCTTTCTTATTTCCCTCTCTTCTGGGACTCAAATATCACTTCCTCAGGAAAACCTCCCCTGATACCCATGTGTCACCCTGGCCCCCAGGCCAGGTCCTCCCACAGTATGCTCACACACCCCCTGCTCTCTGTCCCGTCTCACTTCCCAGGTGTGAGCCCCATGGGTTAAGAGCTGGCCCTATGCATAAGCACCCACCTGTGTATAGAAGGTGGTCAGTAAACACTTGAATAAGTGGCTGAAAGTGGCCTCTAAGTAGAAATTAAACAGAAGTAGCACTGGAGAAGGATCCAAGGAGAGGGAATAGCTTGTGTCATGAGGTGACACCTGGGAAGGGTGTGAGATGAGGCGACGGGTTGGTGAGGCTGTGTTAAGAATCTGGAGGTGGGAGCTGACAAGGTCCAATATGCCTCAGAAAGCTTCCTCTGTTGGGTGGAAGACAAGGCACTGGAGCCACCGGCTTGCACAATAGGGCTGGCTGGGGTGGGTGTACTAAGGAAACCATAGCAGGTAAAAGAGAAATTGACATTGGAGCCAGGGGTCCTTCTGAGTGCCAACAGAACCAACAGAAACCTGCTTCCCAGCTTGGCCCCCACACCAGTACTTCCCACCCCTGCTGAACCAACCTCCACCAACTCAAAGTCCAAGTTCTTTTTTTTTTTTTTTTTTGTGTCAGAGCCTCAGGCTGTCACCCTGGATAGTGCGGTGACATCACAGCTCACAGCAACCTCTAACTCCTGGGCTCAAGCAAGTCTCCTGCCTCAGCCTCCCAAGTAGCTAGGACCATAGGCACCCACCACAACACCCAGCTATTTTTTGGTTGCAGCCATCATTGTTGTTTGGTGGGCCTGGGCTGGATTTGAACCCACCACCTTAGGTGTATGTGGCTGGCGCCTTAGCCACTTGAGCCACAGGCGCCAAGCCCCATGTTCTTTTTTTTGTTGTTGTAGTTTGGCTGAGGCTGGGTTCGAACCCACCACCCACATATGGGGACTGTGCCCTACTCACTTAGCCATAGGCGCCACCCATTTTTTTTTTTTTGAGACAAAGTCTTACTTTGCCACCCTTGGTAGAGTGCTGTGGCATCACAGCTCACAGCAGCCTAAGACTTGGGCTCAAGCAGTTCTCTTGCCTCACCCTCCCAAGTAGCTGGGACTATAGGCACCTGCCACAATGCCTGGCTATTTTTTTTTCTTTTTTTGGTAGTTTTTGCAGGGCTGGGTTTGAACCTGCTACCTCCAGCATATGGGGCCAGTGCCTTACTTCTTTGAGCCACAGGCACTGCCCAATGCCTGGCTATTTTTAGAGACAGGGTCTCGCTCTGGCTCAGGCTGGTCTTGAACCTGTAAGCTCAGGTAATCTGCCCGCCTTGGCCTCCCAGAGTGCTGGAATTACAGGTGTGAGCCACCATGCCCTGCCTCAAAGCCCAAGATCTTACACCTTGACTCTTTGTCTGCTCCTCTAAAAAAGGCAACACCAGGCCATGGAAAACAGGCAGTTTTGGAACCAGTCAGACATGGGTGCTAAACCCATTTCTGTCATGTGTTGGCTTTGAACTGGGGCAAGTCACCCTCTCTGGGCCTATTAAAGTGGAGGTGGCACTAACTGCTGGCCAGTGTGACTGAGGTACACATGAGGTGACAGATGCTGTACAGGGCAGAAATGGGTCATCTGAGAGCTACACGTTAACCCATACTTTTTGTCTTGTGAGGGCCACAGCTGTTTAATTTTTAAATCAATGGCCAACAGTTGAAAATCAGATTCCATGTTAATACTTCAATTTCAACCTGAACCTTCTAGGTAGGCATTCCTGAGTGAACTGGTCAGTGCCAGCCTAGAGGCGGAACAATTGCTCCTCCTCACAGTCCTCGCCTGGCCCTTGAAGGCACTAGATGTGGGACTTGAAGCATAGGGCCAGTCTCAAGGTTCTCTAAAGTTCTCAGTTCTCAAGGGATGGAACCAAGTCTCAAGAGAAGGTAAAGCTGTTGGCAAGTCACCCAGCTAAGAAGCAAGGTCTGGACCACAGATCTCTAGTCCCTCTCTCAAACCTCCCACCCCTCCACTGCCCGCTGCATATCCAGATCTGAATATTGTTGGCTTTGCTTGGCCCAAGAATAGGGTGACCAGATTTTAACATTTGTAAAGCGGAACAACATGGCCCTGGGGGCGGGGCAGGGCAGGGCAGGGCAGGGCAGGGCCTGACAATAATGCAAACTTTGATAAGCAGTTCTCGGTTGGTAATCACTTCTCAACAATTATTTGTTATTATTACAGTTTAACATTATAAAATTAACAAAAATATAAAACTCATATTCTGGAGAAATAGCCACATGGCAGCCGAAAACTGTATATTTCCTTCCTGTTCTCCCACCCGTTTGTGCATTCTTTCCAAAAATCGAGACTTTTTAAAAACACTGCGGGACAAATTGTTCAAAAGCGGGACATCTGGGCACCCTACCCAAGAACTCTGGAGGTGACTAGGCCAGCCACGGAGAACTCTATCCACAGTGAGCTGAGTTAACTTGCCACTGAGGGCCAGGCACTGTTTGGGCAGATCAGTTAATAGCCTGGGTGTTTCATGCCCTCCTGGACTATACATTTTATCAAAAAGAAGTGGGGAGAGACACAGTGAGTAGATTATCTGGGGCATGTTAGGAAGAGAAGTGTTACAGAGTAAGAGGAACTGGGAGTGTGGCAGGAGAAGGTGAGCTGGAGTGTGGACTGGTGTGGTCAAAATGGGCTTTCTATAGAAGGGGACATCTGGGCTCGGCACCTATAGCTCAACCAGCTAAGGCGCCAGCCACGTATATCTAAGGTGGCGGGTTTGAATCCCCAGCCCAGACCTGCCAAACAACAATGACGGCTGCAACCAAAAAATAGCCAGGCGTTGTGGCGGGCGCCTGTGGTCCCAGCTACTTGGGAGGCGGAGGCAGGAGACTCGCTTGAGCCCAGGAGTTGGAGGTTGCTGTGCGCTGTAATGCCATGACACTCTACCCAGGGGGACAGCTTGAGGCTCTGTCTCAAAAAAAAAAAAAAAAGAAGGGGACATCTGAATAGAAACAAAGGAGGTTGAGGGGTGAGGCTTGAGATACTTGGGGTAGAACCATCCAGGCCTAGGGGACAGCAAGTCTTAAGCCCCAAGAGAGTACACATGGCATGCCAATTTTGGGCAAGAGGCCAGCAAGGTAGGACCCTGGGGAAGGCCACACCTGTTTGCCTTTTAGAGAAATGGGAAACACTACAGGGTTTTGAGCAGGGGATATGGCCTGGCTTGGGTTGAAGAGGCCTAGTGTGGCTGCTGGGGTCAGAGCACACAGGGTGGTTTTATGCAGTCACCCGCGCCAAAGATGGCTAGAGCTTAACAGCTCACATTAGGGAGGCTGTGAGAGGTGGCCTGAATCCGGATGTGTCTTGGAGGTACAGCTGTATGTGATGTGGAGTGTGAGGGAAAGGGGGGAATTTGGCTACAACAAATGGGAGGTTGGGGTTGCCATCAGTGAGATGGGTGCAGCTGGGGAAGGAGCAGGGTGGGGTGGGGAGATCTGGAGCTGAGTTTGGATACAGCACATCTGGAAGGCCCATGAACATCCAGTGGAAACTACAGGTTAAGAGGTGTGGGAGTCCTGTATCATTAACCATGAGAAGGAAGAGGGCCCAGGACCAGCCTTCCTGTGTCTAGCATTCCAGGGGAGGGGGCCAAGCTGCTGAGTGATTGCCTCCTCCTTGCAGGAGATCATGCATGCCCTAAAGATGACCTGGCATGTGCATTGCTTCACCTGTGCTGCCTGCAAGACACCCATTCGGAATAGGGCCTTCTACATGGAGGAAGGGGCGCCCTACTGCGAACGAGGTATGGCACAGCCTGGTGAGGATGGGGAGAGATGGGCCATGGGGTGGGTACAAATTCAGGCCCCTTTCCTTTGCCTCCATTCCTAGACTATGAGAAGATGTTTGGCACAAAATGCCGTGGCTGTGACTTCAAGATCGATGCCGGGGACCGATTCCTGGAGGCACTGGGCTTCAGTTGGCACGATACGTGCTTTGTTTGCTCGGTGAGAGCCCCACCCCTGCCTCTGGGATACATGACAGGTTTGCCTGCTGTCCCCAACCCCGTGTGACTGGGCCTTCACTGTCCCCAGATATGTCAGATCAACCTGGAAGGAAAGACCTTCTACTCCAAGAAGGACAAACCCCTTTGCAAGAGCCACGCCTTCTCCCACGTGTGAGCCCCTGCCACCCCCTGCTGCCTTGCCTACCCGGACCTGAGGGATCTGGAGTCATTTCTGGGTAGAGCTGACAATGGTTGTCCCAACTCCTGGCCCAAGCCTGGGGTTCCCTGGGCCCTGCCCCGCCCTTCTCACCTTCCCTTATTCCTCACCACCATCCTACATTGGTGCTGGCCACACCGGCCCTTGTTCACCTCATTGCCACAATAAAACTGTATCTAGCTGTGTCCCGTGTGCCCCTCCCCCATGCACCAGGAATGGTGGAATCTGAGGCCTATAGCAGGGTAGAGATTAAGATGGTTCTTTCGGCTCGGCGCCTATAGCTCAACCAGCTAAGGCGCCAGCCACGTACACCTAAGGTGGCGGGTTCGAATCCCCAGCCCGGACCCGCCAAACAACAATGATGGCTGCAACCAAAAAATAGCCGGGCGTTGTGGCGGGCGCCT
>CAUYTI010078056.1:0-50877 GCA_963575145.1 Galago senegalensis
CTGGGACCACAGGCGCCCGCCACAACGCCCGGCTATTTTTTGGTTGCAGCCGTCATTGTTGTTTGGCGGGTCCGGGCTGGGGATTCGAACCCGCCACCTTAGGTGTACGTGGCTGGCGCCCTAGCCGGTTGAGCTATAGGCACCAAGCCACATTATTATACTTTTGCTGACCTAGTTCCAGAACTCAAGACTAGGTGCTTGGACCACGTAAGAAAAATAATTGGTGGTTTCACCAAGACGGGACCTATGCATTTCCAAATTAGAAAAAAAACTGTCATCTATTTAATGTACACTCAATGTTTAATTGAATAACAATTTTATTCCTTTTTTTAAGAGCCTAGCCACTGTCATGGTATTTGAATGACAATTTTAAAAAAGTAAGTTTGTGGGTTTTTTTTGAGACAAAGTCTTACTGTGTCACCCTTGGCAGAATGTCGTGGTGTCACAGCTCACAGCAACCTCCAACTCTTGGGCTTAAGTGATTCTCGTGCCTCAGTCTCCCAAGTAGCTGGGACTATAGCCACTCACCACAACACCTGGCTATTTTTTGTTGCAGTTGTCATTGTTGTTCAGCTGGCCTGGTCTGGGTTGAAACCTGCCAACCTTGGTGTATGTGGCTGGCACTGTAACTATTGTGCCATGGTCGCCGAACCTAATAAGTAAGTTTTATCTGCCATGTCCCCTAGATTCTCATCTCCATCATTTATTCCAACACACAAATTTCTATTTCCCATAGATTGCAACTACATAATACCCCCACTTATTCCAGGACATTTTTTCTAAATATCAGTGACTAGATTTATCATCCTTTTGCACAAAATAAGGAAACCCATGTTGGTTTAAATTTAAAGACTAATTTTTAAAAATAAAGAACCATGATTTGTCCTAAGATGCTATGTTCCATGGAACTTCACATATTTTGTTAACAAACTAAAACTTTAACACATTTTAAAAATACATTTCCTTTTGGGAAACTAAAAATGCCTAGATTTGCTTCCTTGATGCTTTTAGACTGTTTATTAGTACAGAACTTTTTTCATCCTTTTAGTTATGTGACACACTCTCATTTATCCTCAGGCCCTAATAAGACATCAGCTATTCTGGGAAACTGTCCCTGACACTCTCTGCTGTACTTCATCTTTATGTTGTGTCTACCTCTATTCATTCAAATGGAAACATTTTTTAATATTGGTTTATGTCTGTCTTCTTTCATGATTTTAAATATATAGAATACTAGATATTTGGGAGATACTTTGTCTTCGAATCTTAGCAAAAAGAGATTGAAAAAATATTTTTTAAAGAGCATAGCAGTAACTCTGCCGTTCTTACATAAATATACCAATCGTTAAACCATCCACTGAGATGGTCCCTAATTCATAAGGTTTCAGACTTGGGGGAACAAATGATGGAAATCAGAGGCCTTACTCTTGGTGTTCTGCAGGTTATCCTGTTCAAGTCCCCTTCAATCACATTGCAGGTTTCATTTCCAACCAACACCACTGAATTTTTATTAAAGCCAAATCCAGACAGAGTCAATAGAGTACCACCTTTATAAGAAAAATAAAAAACAAACAAATGAAAAAAAATCCATAGATAACAATAACAACAAGCAACTTCTGATCATTTGAGAATTGTCAAATCATCTAAGAGACGGATTGGCAACCAAATCAAAGATCAGACTGGAGAGGTGTATGATGACTACCACACACCCAAGCCTGAGCTCTAAAACCTGGAACCATGAAGAAACCAGGCTAAAGGGGTTAAGACAACAGTGTAGATTTGGGACCCACATTTGCTTTGAGCCATTGGGCACTTTCAGTGCCTTCTATCTTCCCAAGAAAATATAATACTGTTTCTCTTCACTCAACCGTTATGAGTAGAAAACAAGACTGAATTAACACTCTAACCAAATTTCAAATTTTCATACTGCTTAGTAAAAGGAAAACTAAGGAAAAAAATATTAAAATAAAATATAACACACCAAAATGATCGAAACCAAAGTGCAAAACCCAAATCTAAGCCTGGAAACAAACAGAACACAAAGGATAGGAAGAAACGGGACAGGAAAAATGTGTTCTATTCTCTCCACGCTCTGGGTCAGCCTTTCCCCAATTTGTTCCCAGAACTTTCTCTGGGTCAAGTAGCTCCTCTGAGACTGTGGTTACAAATGAAGCAGCTGGTAAGCAGAATAATAACTAATAAATCTTAACTTGACATAATTGATGAGCTTGTTATAGAAACATGTAATAATTGATGATATTAATTCAATAACCTAAGAGGTAAGTATAAGCGCCTCCCTGACTTGTGCTTCACAAGAAACAAAAGAATTAGTCAGCCGTTTAATCACTGGGCCTTCTCAAAGGAGACTCTCTTTTGTTCTCAGTGAGGAAGCTTTGGGTTCCTCTCCCTTCATCCTATTCCAGAAACATCACAGTGGAATGATGGAAATGTACGCAATTTTCTCTCCTGTGTAGAACTATTGACTGTTACCTGCAAGGCTTCCAGAATCAGGCTGGATGCGTGAGATCTCACTCTTATAAGTGAAGTGAAAGTTCTTGGCCTCTCCATTCTGTGCCAGGCCGACATCAGCTACGGACACCACAATGGGGACCTGTCCTGCACTTCCCTTCAGAATCTGGCACTTGAGCTTATTTTCTTGTGACCAAAAAGAAGACAATAATAAAGCAATGTGTGAGATAACATTACTAAAAACTTATGCTTGCAAAAATTGTGATTGTCCTTCATTTTTGGAACCCAGTAAATAAACCCAGAGAAAACTAATCATGTATGAATGGGTATGGAAATCTTGGGAGGAAAAGTCTTCCTGATGCTGTGAATCAGACACTCAGAAAAAAGTTAAGTAAATCATACTAAAGACAAAACAAATGATTTGGCTCTGATGTTACTATACCCCAAAAGGCTGTTATCATAATTTAAAAATCCTATTTATAAGCATATTTATATTAATAATTCTAAAATTATTTGGTTCAATATATTATGTTCAAATTGAGTAACATACCAGACTTTATCAAGAAATATAATAAAAAATGAAATGAAAACATTTTCTTCACAGTATTTAGAACAGTCTACATGCTCTGATAATATAGGTGTGGCACTGACTTTCATTTATTTTATTTGAAACAGAGTCTCACTATGTTGTCCTGGGTAGAGTGCTGTGGTCTCATAGCTCACAGCAACCTCAAACTCCTGGGTTTGACCAATCCCCTTGCCTCAGCCTCCCAAGTAGCGAGGACTATAGGCCCCCACCAGAATGACTGGCTAGGTATTGATTTTTAGATCTCAAGAATAACTTTAAAATGACAGGAAGAATTTGGTAAGTGGACTAATAGGGCACTGCCAAAACATGGGCAGAGGGGACCATGAAACACAAGAATATCACTTCCTTCATTTTGTGTGTTCCAGAGACACGCAAGGCAAGGGTGATTTCATGTAACCACTTTATGAAGAAAAAAACTAAAAATCAACTGTAATGGGATAAAGACACTAAACAGTAAAATAACTAGTCTGTCGCCATAATCAAGGATTTAAAAGATACAGCATTACCCAGACGGGTTGCTAATTTCATGACCCAATAGTGTATGCTACAATCATAATTGTCATACTGCTCTTTGATTCCATTTTCTCTTAGACAAGAAGAACTAGACTTAATAATTTCTAAAAGGACAAACCATCCACAGAAAGAAGAGGGCAATCTACTGGTCCAACTGAGACTGATACAGCTGAGTTAGGAGAAAATCCAGAACCTTCTATGGTTAGAATTGTGCTTTCTTCATAGGACCCTGAAAATTATAAATTTAAACAATATTAAGATAAAAGTCGATCCGTTGTTATAAAATCAAATATTTCTGAGAGAAAAATAAGCTTATCATCTAAACATATAAACAAGAAACCCATTGGTAAGCAGGGTAAAGAAGACACATTTCCTTGAGCCTGGCATTTTTTCTCCGTTGAATTTCTCTACGTTTCTTCATACTTTGAATCTGTGTGTTGACAGAGATTAGTGGAAAGAATTATCTGACTGAAAGTTAGGAATGAGGTGAGGAAAAAAGTGTCCTTATGACAAAGAAGTTAAGCAGGCATTAAGATTTTAATGCTTCAGGAAGGGGTGGAGAGCTGATAGTAAATTAGGTGATGAATTTTTCTACTATCCACCAAGACTAAATATATGACTATAGTACCTGAGCTTATCTTCCTGATTGAAAAAAAATCTGCCTTCACAATTCCTATTCCCATTGTTTATTTCAACCTTTGAATACAAAGCATAATCACGTTTTTTTTAAAGAGTGATATACTATGAAGAAATGGTATACTGTGTTCCCTAGACTGAGTTCTTGGCAATAATTTCTCTATGTCTTATTCTCAGATCTAGGACCCATCTGTTTTCTTTTATTAAGCAGCAGGTGTCTTGTTTCTAGCCGTTTAATACTAACTCTCTTAGAAGGAGTCTTGTATGATAAGAGTCCACTTAATATGCTGAGAGTAGAGTGGAACAAAAATGCCTCAAGGTCAGAGTGAAATGTTAGAGGCTAATTCTCCCTGGTAAAACTGGAGCACTACAGGATTAATGAGTCCTTGACTTCAAAGGCACTATTTCAGCTTCAAAAGCAATATATTTTGAAAAATAAATACTTATCTGTCCTTCTATTGTTTTCTGATCTGATAGATTTTTTTTTCCACTGTGTAGAACTGTCCGCTTGCCTTAATAGGTGACACTCATAAAAATATATTAAAACAATCTTTATCAGAGTTTACATTTTGTTAGTTGTCTTCTCCCCCATAGTATAAGTTAAAAAGCAGGAGGTTACCTTGAGAAGGGCTTGTGGCCAGGACTAGGGGAGTAATCATGGACTCCCATGTAAACCCACAGTCCCCCGAACACTTAGCTGGAATTCCGTTGATATAGACTTCAACCTTCAAATAGAGAAACAAGAAGCCACTACACAGAGGTAAAGGGCCAGAGTGGTTCAGTGGAATAGGAATAGGATTTAGAATAAATGATGAAATTTTATTGGTCTGTTTATTTGTTTATAAAAATTAGTCTACTAATATTTTTTCCACTATGACATTGCATTTATTTAATCATTTAGCAAATACGCCCTCTGTTTCAGGCAACATTGTAAATTCTAGGAATATAAGAATATGACCCCAAACTAAACAGATGACAGCCCTGATGTCACCCAATGTATGTTCTAGTAGAAGTGGGATAGAGAGTTGCATAAACTATAAGTTTAAAATAGTAAATGCCTATTAAGCCTAGAGTTGATTGATGCTATGAAGGAAAATAAAGGTTGCTTTGGGGAAAGTCACCTAAATTTTCTCTGCTTTAATTTTCTCATCATTAAAAAGGCAAGATGAATAGTTACTTCACGGAGTAACTACAAAGATTAAATGAAAGTCTGTATTTTCAAATTCTTGTCGTAGTAGAGCTTAAAAGTCTATTTTATCAGAAGGAAGGTAATTTTCCCCCAAATCGTAGAAGAATATTATTGTGTTGATCAACTGTTAACACAAATATGCACATTAAAATAGAGAAGTCGAACCTCCTGTTTTACCAAGCCTTTAACATAATGCAAACGAATTATACATTTAAAATTCTGTTAAGCATCACAAAACAAGTTTCAAAACTACCTGTGGCTGTTGACTGGGTGTACGAAGTAGGTCTCCGAGTATGCGTTGTCGGAATAAGCCACCTTCTTTTACCTTTGCCACTGTCATATTCGCCTTTTCTCCAATAATGTTGGAATCATTAACCTATTTTTATACACAATTATTTTATTAGAAAGGCCATGATAAATATGACCAAACTAGTTTTTATTTTCAAATTTAAGCATGGTGGAAAGTGAAATAAAAGCTGAAGGATATGAAAGTTCAAAGATCATTTTACTCTTTTCCTTTTTGTGAAAAAAGACCCTCTTCAAGAGTAAATGTAATCTAGTCAAGAAAAATTTGCTAAAGCCACTGGCATGTATTGCATCAATTAGAATTTGGAATTAAATGATTAGAATTAACTCGAACTTTTAGAATTAAAAAATAAGTCTAAAGATAATGAATTTACTAACTTTAATTTTCTCAAAATATTCTATGCTGCTTCTGAACATTAGCAATTTAGATAATTGAAAAATTGTTCTGTTTCCACTTGACAGTCAACTTTGCCCTTCAATATTTTGGATCTTTTTTTTTATTTTTGAGACAGAGCCTCAAGCTGTACCGTTGGGTAGAGTGTCGTGGCATCACAGCTCACAGCAACCTCCAACTCCTGGGCTCAAGCGAGTCTCCGGCCTCAGCCTCCCAAGGAGCTGAGACCACAGGCGCCTGCCACAATGCCTGGCTATTTGTTGTTGTTGTTGTTGTTGCAGCTGTCATTGTTGTTTGGTGGACCCAGGCTGGATTCAAACCCACCACCTTAGGTGCATGTGGCTGGTGCCTTAGTCACTTGAGCCACAGGTGCCAAGCCAATATTTTGGATCTTTAAGTACTCTGATTTTTTACCTGCAGTCCTGGAAATATATTTTTCCTTCAAAGCTACAAGTGAAACCAAATCAAATCAATATGTACTTTGGGGTCCTTATAAAATCCCTCTGCTAAGATGGCAGCCTTCCAACATATTCAGGGACCATCAAAGAGATGGGAGTCCTCATTCTGGGCCAAAATGTGAGCCAAAATCAGAACAGAAATAATGAATAAGGGGAAGAGACTGGTTAGAAAAGAGAGAGAATCTTTATGACGATCAACTCTTCGTACATTCATAGAACTCGTGTTCTGTGTTTATGCACTTTTCTTGGTCTCCTGCTTCCCTATCTCCTCCTCTTTCCTACCCCTTCCCAAATGGTTTCAGACATAGAGTTCAGCACTTTTTCCCACCTTACATCATGGATTTTTTTTCCCAGATGAATATATACAAATCTATTATGGCTACTTAGCATTCAAGTGAAAGTTATGTCATTCAAACAATCATCCTCCTACTGACAGGGATTTAGGTTTCTAGGTTTTTACTGCTGCAAGTAATGCTGCAATGACTACCTTTGTGCCTATGTCACTTCACATTTTATCATCATTTCAGTGGGATAGAGCTATGCAAATGATATTCCTGTATCACAGGGTATCCATATTCAGATCCTACTAAATTACCTTCCCAAAATGAGGTCCTACTTTACATTCTCCCCAACGTGGTATGGAAGAGACTCTTACCTCACTCACACTTCCATCATCACTAGAAAGCATCCCTTTAGACTCCTCTTTTCCCATGCTTCTGATTCCTCTCCCTCATCCCCCGCCACAATCTAAACAGACGTGATTTACATAAAAGTACTTAAGCTGTTACTTGCTTCTGAACTTAAAAATGTCATCGTTATAGCCATGAAAGTATCCAAGGGCCTAGCAGCCAGCTCTAGTGGTAGACTGCTAGACATGGAGGCTGATTCTCCCTACTTGTCCCGAAGGTGCACCTGGACTGGGTTCTCAAACTGCCTTTGCTGGGCTCCTACTGCCCTTGTCAAGGGTCTCCCAACACAGAGATTCTCAGACCTTTCCGGTGGGCCAGGGAACAAAGCAGCAACAGCTATTGTCCATGAAAGAGAACATTTGGCCAATTTCATATGGAACAACCTTCTCAATTTCCTTTATAAAATATTTAAATTTTAAGAATATACACAGTCTCTAATTCTTTCTTTGGATGAGGCAGAGTGGGAATAAGAATTCAGTACATGGAAGAAAAGAGAAGCCAAGCACATGAAGGAACCTGGAGAAGATTCTGCCTTCCACATGTGCTTCTCCACTGGATGCTCCATGAATACCCAGCGCAGGTTCCGGCTCGTGTAACTGAGACTCTCCCCATTTCTTCCAGACTCTGAAGGGCAAACTGCAGATCTACAGCAGACACAGCAGCAGGGAGGCCTGCACTCACAGAGGGATGGCAAGCAGCAGGAGTCAAAATTCACAAACCAATTTCATCTCTAACGTACATGAAATGTGTACAATGTATTACCACTTGTGAATCACATGTCCCCCTCTAATACAGTAAAAATGAAATTTCCATCCTACTTATGTCAAGGATGTGTGTCTGTCTGTGTATATATATACACACACACACATATATATATGTATCTCCTGGAAACAATATATAATTTAATCTATCAATTTAAAAGTAATAATAATAATAAATGTTTAAAATTAAAAAAAATTATATGAGTAATGTCCCTTAAACTGTGAGCCTTGGCTCAAATATTCTCGTTTTTAATATCAATTCACAAGTATCAAGTATTGAATGATCTTTTAATATCAACTTATTTTGATATTAAAAATTTTTCAATATTGAACAGCATATTAGAAGAGTACAAAATACTCTTAATAATTATAATTTAATATTTACTCAATAAAAATAATTCATTTTTGCATTAAAAATAAAATACTTTTAGTATCAAATATATTACACATCATCTTTTAATATAAAAGTGCTTTTATTTTTAAAATCAACTTTAATATAATTAAATTAATTTACTTAATGTCAATTCATATACCTTTGAAAATATTGATAGCCTATAAGTCATGGATATAAAAGTAAAACAATTGTTTGGGAATGAAACCTGGCTTATCTGGGAGGCAGTTAAGAAAATGCGAAAATATCATTTGTTCTGAATAAATTAGCTTTACATTACTGACATAATCTCAATTATATAAATTATATAGAGAGATACTACTATTATAAATAAGTACTCAAAATGTTTACTATTGTTGTCTAGATCAGCCCTTTCCAACTGACAGTGTATAATGTGAACCACATATATATTTTATATTTTTAGTAGCTATATTTAAAAATAAAAAAGAACAGGCAAAATATTTTAAGAATAAACTTTGTGTGATTCTGTATATTCAGGCACTTATTGCATTTCACATGCTCGGTAGCCTTGATAATTTTATTATTGATGCCTTTAAAAATCATATTCCAACTCTTGATTTTTACACTGTTTTAATATTTCTGACACCGCAGTAATCAATGCTTATTTGTAAAAAGGAATGCGGTTTAGAAATGTATTACTTATGAAAGTCATGATTTCAGTACCTTTGAAAATTGGCTATAAAAAATTGTTATATATTTTAGCAGACTTTCTTACATTATTTTAAAATAAAGACAATTATACTAATAATGGTTAATTTGGATGAGTGGGTTATTTTCTATTAAAAAAGACTTGAAACATCATATGGTTGTCTATTACTTACCCATAATTGGTGTCTATTAATACATGACATACCTGTGTGATTTCATATTTAAATATAAAGCTAACAATAAGTAGCAATTCTCAAGTGAAGTAATACTTAGCATTTTATAACGTCATACATATACGTGTGACTGTGTATATATGCACACCAATGTTTTAAATTTTTTCCATGTACCTTTCAGAATATGTCCATAAGCTTGAATGTCAAAACTGCCCCTTAGAGGTGGAGATGCTGCTTGAATCCTTTGAATACGAATTTGTGCCTCCCCTGGCCAATTATTTCCTCTGTAAACAGACTCATTCTCAGTCTCTTGTGTGATTATCTAATTTCCAAAATAAATATTGATAAAATGATTAAACTTAACAATGGCTAACACGACTTTTATTTCACCATGGTACCATCCTGTGACATGACATAAATGAGCCTCATGAATTCCAGATTCTTCAGAACATTAAAGACAGTCCCATAAATCAACACAAGTCACACCTACGTAGCTGCAATAATGAGGCAAAGTCGACCCAGGCATCTGTGCAGCACTCAGCTGGAACTGCAGTGATACCTCATTAATTCAGAATGCACCCTCCATCCCTCAAGGAACAAATATTTACGGAGCAGGCGCTCTGTTCAAGGTACAGTGCTAATCACTGAGGGAAGCAAAGAAGTGTGAGATATGGTCTTGGCTACCAAGTAACTAAAACTTTTTAAATAAAAATGCCATATAGAGACTTGAAAATTTACCCAACTATTTAAAAAAAATAGGGTCAACATAGAGACTATCTAGATTCAAAAAATATACTTGTTTACGGTACGATGCTAATAAATTGACCAAAGCAACACATGTTATAGAAAGACATAGGTAATAATTCTAATAGTGAAAAGTATTCGATTGCTTCTGATCCCTCATAGCTATTGATCTGTTAACCTTGTAGAACTGAAAATGACCAGCCTTCTAGCCTATAGACATGAGTCAATACAGGTGCCAACAGACATAAGCAAGAGTGAATAGCAGCTTTATTCGAAATAGCTCCAAATTGGAAATAATGCAAAAATCCATCAAGAGAAGGAATGAAAATGCTGGTATATGCGTACCGTGAAAAACCATACAGCAGTGAAAAAGAACGTGTAACATGAATTTCACAACTTAAAGCGGCTAGAGAGGAAAAGTGTCTACTGTATGACCCCATGGATATGAAGTTTAACAACAGACAAAAGTAATTAACAGTAGTAAATGTCAACATAGCAGTTATCTGGGGCTGAGGAGAAAGAGTATGATAATAATGGGGGAGGCACGAGGAAGGCTCTTGGGGAGCTGAAGGTTTCCTTTATCTTGATATGGGTACTGATCACATGAGTGTCTTTGTAAAAATTCACTGAGTTTAGTAAGGCTGGAGGATATAAGAAGCTAGTGTTGGACTTGTGAACACTGGCAATGCTCTCATCTCAGCCTCCCAAAGTGCTGTGAAGAATACCTGGTCAGTATTCTTTTTTTTTTTTCTTGCACAGGGAACACATTAATCTTCTCTGTATTCTTCCTATTTCAGTATTTATGCTACCAAAGGAAGCATATTGGCCAGTATTTTTAATCATAAAATTATTTAGGTAGCAAAAACTTCTCTGTGAGACTCTATTTACAATGGTTAATTATTACTTAACTTTTAATAGTCAATTTATTACACTGTTTTCTGATTTGTAATAGTAAATTATATTAACTCACTGAATACTTTCTATAAATAATTAAATTTTAGAGTATTCATTATGTTTGTCATCATTCAGATTCTTTTGGAATTATGAAAAAACCTTTGAATGTCTTCTTCGAATACATTTTGATACAAGCAAAAATAAATGGTATTATAACAAATAATTTTACAACAACACAAAATCTCAATTTTCTTTCAACAATTTCTATTTAAAAATCATTATTAGATGAGCGCACAATTTTTTCTTTAAAGTCAGCAAAGAAGACTTGACTTACGTCTGACTAACTTTGGCTCTTAAGGGTATTTCCTTATTTTCCCTCACAGATCTAGTTCTTGAAGCATTTTTAATGCTTAAAATCAATTTCATGCTCAATTTCAAGAAGCTTCTAAATCTGCATGCATTAGAATAACTGTTCTAATAATTGTTCTGATCTTGCTCTATTAATGGTTTGTATGGGAGCCATTTAAAAAATTTTAAAATAAACTTTACTACATCAAACTAATGCTCATTAAGTTAAAAACAAATAACTCACAAATTTCTAGGCTTACCTGCCCAAAGCTCACAGCAATCATGGGTATATTATAACCACAATTATATGAAGCCATGGTAACAGAATATTGGTTTGTCATGGTTGATCCAATTGTTTTGGTCTGATTCACCTGAAAGTGCTTTAAAAATGTTCCTTTGTTTGCTAATGCAGGAAGTCTCCTCTTTGGCATTTCTAAAGAATATAAATAAAAAAAGTAAATGACAGATAAACCTCCATACCTCCTAAAGAATATAAATAAACAAAGTAAATGACAGGTAAACTTCCATACTTTTAAAGAATATAGATAAACAAAGTAAATGACAGAAAAACTTGCACACCTCCTGCTGCTGAGAAGAAAATCATCAAGTAGTATCAACATGGCACGGAATAAAGAGTTCACCATCAAATTTTAGAAAGATCTTAAGTCATTTGTGAAGCATGGTGAATTTTCACTTCTATATTATAAAGATTACAGATTTCACTTCTACATGATTAAAGATTATTCTTTATACTCTGAAGAGTACCTATACCAAGCTTCAATGTCTCTTGGCACGTGAGCACTGTCAAAACCAAATATTTAAAAATCTTCCAGCCCTGGGTTCCGTCTACCTTCTATGGGCCAGTTAGCTCTGCTCTTTTTAGGTTCTCTGAACATGGTGCTGGGTAGAATGTGTACTTCATGAGGGCAGGACAGGGATTGCCTTGCTCACTGTTCTTCCCTTGGTACTTGACATACGCCTAACACACAGTAGTTACTAAAGTGAAACAGCCATCCTATGCACGCCCGCCACACGGCAGTGCTAGCATCCTCTCAATTAAAGCCATCCTTTGAGTGAACTTCGTACTACACAGTGCTGCTATAATTCACCTTTGAAAAGCAATACACAGATAACCTCCTTTTTACATGTGTGTACATTTTTTTGCCACCTCCAATATGCGTTCCTCCAGTATAATGTAGGTCTGTGGATCACAGATTCAGAAGAAACAACCACTCTAAAGTAGTAACAGTTAGTGTTTCTTATCACTTCACTTATTTCCTTGCACTTGAACAGGTTCCAAGGGAACTATCAAAAGTTTTCATTTGTAGTATTATTAGTTATCATTCTTAGGTCCACCTTAGGTCCACCTTAAGTTTTGGGTCATTCCTAGAAGCCAGATGTCAATGTCAATAGTTGCATTTTAGGAATATCCCTCTTGGTAGTTGGTTTCTCAAAGATAAAAGAAAGGAAAATGAAAATGTTTACCACAGTTTATTTCCCCATGAGCAAAATCCAGCCTGATGAAGCTAACTCTTGCCATCAGGAGAAAGTTTCCATTAAGGATGAAATTATCCTTAGAATAATTACCTTACCATATTCATTAAAAATAAAAAATAAATCATAAGACTATTAAGATGAAAGAATGACTCAGTATTTAGAGATCAATGTTTCCATCTATACTGTAGAATATAAAGATAATTTCCAGGGTAAGATTTTCCCATAAGATAATTTATACTACGGTAGATAGAAAGTGACACAACCTACCAGCCAGTGTTGAGATGGTAGGTGTCTGTCCAATGTAGATTATATCCACATAGAAGGACTGGGATTCTGATGCTTTCTGAAGACTAATTCTTTGAAGAGAAAAATTTGTCCCCGTGTATTTGGTTTGTATGAGATCCAGAAGATCTATGCAAGTATAGGTCCAGCTGGAATGTGGTTGAACAACATGTTATACAGATCAGTTAAAATGTTTAATGGGAACAAACGTACTATAAGAAACATGAAAAATTTAAAGAGGAAATGAATGTCTTTCCTCACAAGCATAATTGATTAGCACAGAAAATCAGCCATCACAAGGCACAGCGGCAGAAACTAATATTGGCAGTACAATATTTCCTGTGGCATAACTGGGCCATTCTCTTCTGTTCGCAGCCTTGGTAGTAGCTACAGGAATATGAAAAAACTTTGCATAATGACAAATAAGACAACTAAGGAGCAATGGATACAGAATCACAGTCACACAGAAAGAGTCTTGGGGTTCCACAGGGAGACTACAGCAAATAACAGTGCAGTATATAGTTCAAAATAGCCAGAAGAGATTTTGAACGTTATCGCAACAAAGAAATGACAAAGGTTGAAAAGGATGGACATGGTAATGACTTTGACTTGATCATCTTGAAATGTATGCAGATATTAAAATACATACTATACTTCATAAATGTGTATTTAATTATTTTGGGTCAATGGTAAATTTTAAAAATTTATAAAAAGGAAAAACATCTCCTCCCTCCTTTTCCCCTCCCCTTCATCTTCTGTGGAGATCAAAGATAGATTAAATATATTAAAAAAAAACTGAAGTTCACACCTAGGAGCCATAGGCTGTTGAAACAGATGCCCTTGTGGGGAGGGGACTAAATCTGAACGGTCAGAAAAAGGGCCTTTCTTAAGCATTTATTCAAAAACATAAACCTTGTTGCTGCTGTAGGGGGAGAAACAGGTTTAAGGGCTTTCATGAGAAAACACGACCTGAGAGTGTCCTGAATTTTTCATAGGGAAGAACTTCCTATAGTTCTGGGCAAACAGACAGAGGTCACACAGCAATCTCCCTCTCTTCTTTGAAGTCACTTCAAGTTCTACCAAACTTCAGTATCTGATAAATGTTCAGTTATTGAGTAACAAAAATTTTTCTTTCTTTATGTTCTATAGAAGCTTGTGTCGATCTTATTTGGGGACAAGACATAAATCATTATCTTTTTAATGCTTATCTCAAGAATCTAATGTTGGTGGCAACATTTTTGAGTCCACTGAAGAATTTTTTGGAAGGCTTGATGCCTTTGTTAAAGATTTTCTTCTGACAAATGTCTATTGGACATCGACACTTTAGCTGAGCCTTCCTCCCTCATGGCTAAAGAGATTCGACACCTGTAGAATCCACAGTTGGTTGATCAGAGGACCTGAAGGGAATTAGGTCCATATGATCAGAAGGTGATGACAGAGATGTAGACATCAAGTGATTCCACTTCCTTGGGGGGGTGGCTCTGATGTGCTCCCCCGACCTGGCTGGTTTCAACCCCATCTCTGCTCCTGTCATTGCCCCAGTGAATGCATCTGGATTCCTGTATCGGAGCCCAGGACCCCAGCTCTGCCAGAGCACCTCCACACACCCACTCTGGCTTCTCCCACCTCAGCCTTCTTGCTCAACTCATGTGAGAGCCATCTAAAATAGTTTTTAAAACCTTTAACAAACAAGTTTCCCCTTCATTCCAAAATATTTCAATTCATTTTAGATTACACACATTTCTAAAGTTATGAATTGGAACTTGGGTACCGCATTTTGAAAATAGTTTGGGATAATGCAGAAAACAGGATGCTTGGAGTTCCAAATCAGGGAAGCAGCTTCCTCATTCGGAATCTTCACCCAGAAGCTGACTCCTCCATCAAGACTGGCCTTTCTTCCCAACTAATTATTCTATTCTCCCTTATCATCTTGTCTGTTCTTATTTCTTGTCTTTGTTTTGTTGACAACAACAGCTCTGATGGTCATTCCAGAAAAAGAGTTCCACCATTGCTCTGGAATTGGGGCATAGCTTCCCAAGGGGAAGACTTTGAAGGTGACCATCGTGATATTCAGCAATGAGGGATGTAGCACTTTTTCTAGGGCAAGTTCATGAACTTAATTGTCAGCTTAGTAAACTTTACATGAAAGAAAAAACATCTAAAATTGTGGAGAGAAATATTCTTTATATTTATTGACATGATGGTTCCACTCACTGAACTGTGTACATAGAATGAATTGATTTTACTTCATGTAAGTTATACTTCAATAAACATGATAAAAACTTATAAAGAGTACTGTGTAAAATAGAAAAGTGTACGTGTGTGTCTTCACTGTTGCTTCTATTGGAAATGACATTTCTGCATGTATTGAATGGGCAAATACAAAGTCAAGACTGACATAATTTTCAGAAGATAATAATGTTAATCAAAACTAACGTACAACTGTACAGGACTACATGGTGCCTGAGGGTAGGACAGTGGTGGTCACTGAACAGCTTTCTCCAGGTTCCTTCAGTTTCTTCCTTTGTATTTCTCTATTTGCATTTCTCTGCGTCTAACTGTGGCAGAGCAAGAGCCATTTCAAACCATCTTTTCACCCTTTATTCAGGCATATTCATTCAAACTTTTTATTTTCTCTACTAACATGTACAAGCACTTTTTTTAGTGATCAAAGTTTACTGACAATATTTCGATAAGCCAGTCTCTTTCTACCCTCTTCCAGTAACTAGGAACACTATTAGATTTAATAATATATAATTTAAATTATAAAGTTTGTCCTCTTTTTGTCTTTGAAGTGGTCATCAGTAATGAGGACACTAGAGCAACTTTAATATTCATAATCTATAGATTTTTTTGACACAACCATCTCTGGGAGGAAGCATATGTAGAGACCAGAAACACTGCAGTTATTTTCATGGTGTACATGATGGGCCCTCATCTGTCCCTCCAAAAAAACCCCCAAGAACAAAAACAAAAACAAACACAAACAAGAAATGGATCTGTCTTATCTTTACTGCTTATATACTATGGTATAATTTAAGTTCTCAAATTTATGGTATAACTTACTTGTTTCCATGGGCAAAGTTATATGTTAATTGTACGTCACTGCTTCTAGGAATCTTGCCATTGTCTTGGTATTTGAATTTTAGGCCAATATAATTCGTTAGGAATCCTTTGTATGCTAAGCATAACTATGTAAAAAAAAATATATAGAAAACAGTAACAATATCGTACCACTAAATTGTTTTGTAACAATTCAAATTAATTCAATCCTGTTCCATAAGCACATATGCAGCATTTTTCATATAAAATGTACCAGAGACAAAAATTATGAGTTTCAGCCAGTTAACTACAGAAGAATGGGGAAAGATTCTGTGGAGGAGGAAGTGAAGGGGAAGTGTGGCCTTATAATTAGTGATTAGTTCTTTACTGTTTTCTTAGATAAAATTTCTTTTACAAATGGAAATAAGTCACTCATATGGAGATAAGCTATGCACTGGCTGTAACTAAAGCGTTCAGTAAATTTAAGTCCATTGCATGTAAAGAAAGAAGAGAAATAAGCATTCGGGTAGGTTACCTGGGAGTGAATGCACCTGAGGATTTAGAGAGAGATGAACGCCACTATAAAGTAGCAATTACAAACTAATTTGGATGGTTGACATGTCCGTAAGCATGCCAAATACATTAAAACCCCAAAACTTCACAACATGCTAAAATTGCAGTCTCCTCTGCTCATAACTTCGTTTCACTTTTCTTTTGCTAAATACTTAAGATCACTCTATGATGACTTCCCATAACAAAGAAAAATGGACCTGCTTATGCATTTTTAATTATTTTAGCGTTTAAACCTGTATGCAAATAATCCTTTCCTGAGATTATTAGATGAACAGAATGCACGACACTTGGTGCTATCTATATCTTTTTAAATTTTTGTTTTGTTTTTTTGAGAATCAGCAGAGGAGGAAATCACCGCCAGAATGTGAACAGCGATGCCCGTCCAATGTGATGTGATTTTGCATGGCAAGCGCTTCTCCTTGTCTTAAAAGTTCGTGAAATTTTATTACCAAGGCATTTTCCAGATTCAATTAGCATGTCATTTTGTTGAGCTCACCTGATTATAAGGAAATAATAAAATGTCTCCATATGGTAGTCTGTTTGGCCTGACATCTGCTGAATCAAAAAGAACAGCTGGGTTTTTCAGGGAATAACGACCACAGTAAGCATCAGTTTCAGCCGTCCTCTGCCCTCGATTAACATGCTCCTAAGAAAGAACAATATTTCCAATGAAAACGTGATCTATCGTCCTGCTTTTTACTCCAACGTCTTCCCCCAAGTCATTCAAGGTCCAATGCAGAACCTTTGTTCTTCAAAGTACTTTAACTTGAAGTAGTTTCTCCTTTCTTTGACATTCTCTCAGTCAGATTTATTCTTCTGTAATAATCTCTTATCCATGTCTTTGACTATTTCCCAAGTCCTATAATTCTCCTTTTATTACTAGCTCCTGAAGGATATTTATTCACTCCTCCCCAAGATGTTCATTTCATGTTTACCATTTACCAGGTTTTTGTTTGTGTGTTTGTTGCTTCATCTTGAGAATTCAAGTGGTGACGAATGCTATTGGTGTACCCAGGGGCCCAGCAGCCTGGGACAAAGAAACAGACGATTCTAACCCCGAGGCTGAAGGGCGGCATCTAACTCACATAAGAGCATCACAAATGTGACTCAGAAGAAGTGATAAATAAATGTCTTTAGTCTTTAAACAGGAGTTGTTTGAATGGGGGGGAAAGAGCCAAGGGGGAGTCAGAGACAGAAGATAAAATGTCACAGAAAAGCAGAGGAGTCGGAAAGCCTGGTGTTGGGAACGCAAATAGTAAGGCTGGATGGAGAACAGAAAGCATGGTGGGCCATGATGACGGGAGAGGAGTAGAGTGTACAGTCCTCGTCAGTCCTCACGGCTGCTGCTACCACATTCAGAACAGCTCAGATACACGTACATTTATGAAGTTGGAAAAGTTGACCATTAAATAGAAAGATTTTCTGCTTTTTCTCACTAATAAATCTGTTCATGTAAAGTACCATGAGATATATATGTTTACAGATTCATATTTATTTATAAGACATTGATCTAAATTAAATAGCTAGACAAGATTATAGAGACAGCCAGATAGATAGATGGAAGATAGATAGATAATTTTTTTTTTTTTTGAGAAAGAGACTCACTCTATCACCTAGGCTAGAGTGCTGTAGCCTCAGCCTAGCTCACAACAACCTCGAACCCTTGGGCTCAAGCAATCCTTCTGCCTCAGCCTTCCAAGTAGCTGAGACTACAGGTGCATATCACAATGCCCAACTAATGTTTATATTTTTAGTAGAGACAGGATCTCATTCTTGCCCAGGCTGGTCTTGAATTCCTGAGCTCAAATGATCCTCCCTCCTTGGCCTCCCAGAGTGCTTGGATTGTAAGTGTGAGCCACTGTGCCCAGCTAGACTATGTATTTTTTATTCTTACGGTGTTCACTTGCAAATGGTAAATATCTGGCTTCCTCAAGTCTTCAAAATGAGAATTAGAAAGTATATATTTGCACTTTTTCCTTTACTACATATCAAAGAAAAATCTTTATATCTCATTAAGAAAGAAACAATGACAAGGCATTGCACTAATTGATGACAGTGTGACTTCAGAAAATAAGAGAAGTGATTTGTGGGCAGTGCCTGTGGTTCAAAGGAGTAGGGTGCTGGCCCCATATGCCAGAGGTGGCAGGTTCAAACCCAGCCCTGGCCAAAAACTGCAAAAAAAAAGAGAGAGAGAGAGAGAGAGAGAGAAGTGATTTGCTGTATAATGCTCCTGTACAAATTGCATTCTCTGGAGTCAATGAGAAAAAAGGATGCACTCTGCATCCATGTGAAGAAAACAAACAAAACACCTTGTAGGTCTTACATTTGCCCATCTTACCTATTTTCTACGGATCAAGAAAATTCGTATGTGGTGAAAATACTGCTCTCACAAATGAATCCTTTTATAATATGAGAAGATGGTAGAATATGCATGCCTTACCAATAAGCATATAACAAAACTATATTTGCAATTTTTCTTTAAGTGATAAAATACTTAATGCTAGTTCAAAAAAGAAATCATAAATTTCTCAACATTTAAATGAATTCTTATTTGGTCAGTTTCACATTCATTAACTATTCCATACCAGGTGAAAGTCAGTTTCATAGTCTCTGAAGTATTTCACAGAAAATCCTTCTTCAAAATTTGCGATCTCTGGTGGACACTTAGCGCTAACCATTTCTTCCACTGCTACCTGGAACTAAATTCACAACATGAACTTTAGTCACTTCCTTTTGGTGAAGAGTTAGAACAATAGTAAATCTACTACTAATTCTAACAATTAATTTTAATATAACATTTTCATAAGGTAATCCTAAGTCTTAGGATATTTCTGGGACCATTTTCTCAAAAATCTTAAATGAACATTTGATAAACTTTAGTGGGAAATGAGTTTTCTAGAGGGTTATTTTAGCAGTATTCACATCCAATTGGCTAATATTGAATATTAATAATGTCAATAACAATTAAGCTTACTCAGTTATTACATAAGTTAGACATATTTGTTTAGTAGTTTGTTTATACAGAGCAACAAAGCAAACCTAAGGAATCAGAACCCATTTAAACAGATTCCATACAAGCTATTATTTCAACTAACTCAAAATCAAATAGGAAAAAGCTAAACATCTCAACGTATTCTGTTTTTCAAAAGATGCATAAACTGTAAACCTATATTTACGATTATTCCAAAAGTAATAAATAATTCTGGATTATGCAGAAGTTGGTACACATTTATAAGTCCTCTGTAACTTCTACATCTATTTCCCTGAGCAAGCATAGAAATGATTGTTTAGAATTAAGGGCTTGAAACAATGTAAAATCTTTAATCATTGAGGAAATATTAACCTTAAACTCATTGTACAGGTAATTGTGAAAATCCAATAACTCCCAATTCTTTGTGAACAACTACCCCACATGCAGGACTATCGGGTCCTGCTGGCACAGCACAGGAAACTCCCCTTTCTTTCTCTGTCTTTTTAATATGTTCTCCCTTCTCTCCTCACAATGGTTTGGCTCCAAGCTAACATGCCAACCAGGAGAATGTGTCACTACTCCCTACAGCGTTCTTTATAAAAGGTTGACACTTAAATGGCTTTCTGTTGAATAAAAGAATAAGATTTAAACTTATGAATACTTTATAGCTAAGCTCTTACACATCTTTCAAGAAATCTCTGGCTTTTACCTAATGGCAGAATGGATTCTGAATGAAAACAATGTTAGGGCGGGTAAAGGGACGCAAAGCTTCTGCAAGCAAAGCCAAGATTTAAAGGCTTTAAAACGTTTGGTCTAGAAAAAGGACTAGCTGTGCTGTATTATCTCTGAGTCCTCTTTCAAACAAAAATGTCACGATATGTAAGTTGTAGTAAGTTGGTCAGGTGCTAAAAGATTTATAGTGATTTTTGGATATAACATCTCTTTCCATCTGTCTACAAATGGCTGATGGATGCTGTGAGAGGGTGGGGAAGAGGCATGGTAGGACCATTCCCAGAGCATACTTCAGCTTCTGATGACCCTGGGGTAAGAGGCCTAGAAGCAACCCCATCCCAATTCAGGGTGAATGTCTCCAAGCTGGGTTTTCCTTTGGTTTGTTCTGTAATATCCAGTGTGACATTATTGCCTTCAAGTACTTCATAACCAAGCAGATCGAAGTCTCCTGCAATGTAGTAGCAAACAGAATTTTTAAGTTAACTGATTAAATGGAGATAGATCTATAACAGACACTTAAGTTTGACTCAGTTGGTTTTATTTGGAGTCCCATTATCACAAAAGAAGGATAAGTGAGGAAGATGCAGCTCCAAAATAGCAAAACAGACAAAGTGCTATCTGTTTAAAGTGTTGTTCCTACAGCTTAAAATAAAGCATTATAAGATAAGCAGAAGGACATATTCAGAACAAGATGTGATGATCAATGGAGAGTAAGATGTTTCAAACATTCTTTCCGTTTTGTGCTAATACCATTAATTCAATCAGCTGGGATATTACTAATTTTTTTTTACATGAATGGGGCCTAAAGCTGAATTTCTGAAAACAGCCCTGACTCTGCGAGGCTTGTTCATACAATGTCACTTTGAGAGAAATAAGACCTTGCCCTCAAGATGTCTCTCATCTTTGGAAGGATGCTTCACTAGAGGAATCCCGATGACGTTTTTGGTGGGTAAAGTCTTAGAATTTGACCAGTTAGGACTTGTATGCAATATTTCCTAAGGTCTCTGCTAGAGCCTTAAATTGTCTCTTTAATCTAAACATACAACTCTTGAGTTACAAACATCAGACTGACAGATGACTCACACTTATGAACAGAGGCTATTTCAGGTGATAGAGAAATGTTACAAACATTTCCAACTTACAAACTCAATTTAGGAACAAACCTACAAAATCTATCTCATTTGTAATCCAGGGACTGTCTATAACTAGATCAACAAAGATAACCATATCTTCATTTATGTAGTATTCTGTCGATCTAACTCGAAAAATGTTTAGAACTTAAATTCACGTTAAACAAAATTCTTCATCCTCCCTTCAGCAGGAATATTCATGATTTTGTAAAATTTTACTTAACTGAATTAGAAATGATTGCCCAAAGAAAAGGCAGTACACTCACACATAGACAGAGACCTACTTCAGGGGTGAGAATTACCAAACAGCCAAATTGATTGTTAACCTTGACTTTAAAGCAGGATGTCTATCTCAATATTTCTAAAAGTGCTTTGAAAAAATACAGTAATAGGGCATTAAATAGCTAGTCCATGTACTTAGGGGAAAAAAGACAAGAAGATCAAATAAGTTTGCATTAACACAGGTAAATTTTTTTCTTAACTATAGAACTCCTCAGGGATTTTAATACTCAAATAAGCTCAGTCTTCAAGGAGAAACCATCGTTAGCAATGTCCCCCATATGAATTTGACCACAGATTCCTTCCATCAGGCAAAACTTGGCTAGACTGGTGCCTCTTAGACAATATTAATTTACTTAAATTTTGTATTCAGAATTAATATGTTCACTAATTTTTACAAATGTATAAAGTAGGCTGTTATAGTGAGAGTGTATCTGTAATACATATAGTCCATTTCTCATGCACTAAAATTGTACATCCCATGAAACACGACCAAAATTTAAACTATCATAGAAAGAATAAAGATTTAATTTCTATTTCTCCAGATATTAATCAAGGCTATGAATCCAATTCTTTTCCTCTGTCAGTTTAAGGAATTTTTACCTTTTATAGTGGAATTGCATAGGATACAATTTTTTTTTCTAGAGAAGTGAAAAATAAAATACATGCTTACCTCTACTAGATAGAAAGGTTACTGTGTAGATATAGCTCTGGGAATTCCCAGTTCTTGTTACTTGAACTGTGTCTGGTTTTATTGACCAAAGGTCATTTAAGGCTGATTGTAATAGGAAGTCAGAAGCATCAGCGGGCAGCAAGACTTTTGGATAGATTTTAAAAAAGAGAAAACAAAAACAGAAATGTTGAAATATTTATGGACTACCACAGCCAACACTGATGATTTGTATTTAAATTTGTTTATTTATTTATTTTCTGTTTTTGGCTGGGGCTGGGTTTGAACCCGCCACCTCCAGCATATGGGGCTGGCGCCCTACTCCTTTGAGCCACAGGTGCTGCCTGTATTTACATCTGTTAATCACCCGAACTCTGTACTAAATTACCACTTAGAGAAATTATGTTCTGAAATTGATTCAATAGTATCTACACTTAATTGATCGGTCATCAGAACAAGCTCATATTTTACTGTTTCAATATTGCCATCGTATCAAGCATTGTATTTGTCAAAAAGTAAGCACTCATCAGTATTTACTGATTAGAACAATTAACAGAACTGGCAAAAAATATTTTGCAGAGTTTATGATAAAATTTAGAAATGCAATGTTGTATGTTTACTGATAAATGCGTGTGTCATTGGTCTATCACTTAAATTGAGAAATCAAAAGACATGCTTACTTCTCTCCAACGATGAATTTAATTCCTGTTTTATTAACTTACCCCTGTAGGTCATAGGAGTAAGTTAAATGCACAATACTTTTATGCATTCAAATATAGATTTATCAATATTCTTATAATAGAAATTAATGGTATGTGCCAGAACAGTTTGTATTGATGATGTTTTCTATGCCAGTCTGAAGGTTTTCTTCATAATATATTGTTCTCCTTTTTGTTGATCATATTGTCAAAACTATATTTTCCAGACAGTAGACTTTGGCCAGAATAAATATACTTTATGACCACATCTACACATGAAAAGAATCAATATCTCCTGTATTGTTTATAACTTACCAGTTTTTTCCCGGTGATAGATTAATCTATATTGATAAAACGAACATGAAGTAGCTTCCCCACACGGGCTGGTTACCTCGATCTTCTGAACTTCATTAATTGCATTACTTGTTTCCCAGTTTTCCAATGTGATAACCTATTTCCCAATTTAAAAAAATCTTTACTATATGGAAAAATGCATTTTAAAGCCATCGTAATCCAGCTGTTTGATGTCTCTTTATTAGTCTATGATAATGATAAAATAATATTTTAAAATATTTAAAAATTCATCTTATCAAGTAGCAGTCTCTTTGATTGATAAGAAATTGTGAAAGCCATGACTCAATACTTATCCGTGACTCTGTTCCTCACCAGCAGTACGTTTCCTAGTAAAATCAATACCCAAACAGAGTTCCTACCTTTGGACATTGGCTTTCTAGAAAGTGGAACTACCGCCATAGCAAACCTGCACTTCCTGGATGGTGGTCGACTGGGATTTGATAACTTGTTCTTCATTGACAGCGTCTCCTGTCTGCCGTTCAGTGTAGACACTTCTATACTGGTACAGTCCAACATCAACAAAAGCACTCAGTCTGTACTCTTGCAGCAAGATTTCAATATAATATCTGGAGAACAGAGGAACTAGTGAGTATTTTTCCCACAGCACTCATCATGAAATTTTTTCAATGGATAAAATATCGACATTTTCTAAAAAGCCTGTTTGTTTATCTCCGATTTTAAATATGAAATTATTAAAAGTTTCATAGCAGTCTGCTAAAATAAAGTGAGTTATGGAAGATATGTGTTTTAGGAGGGACCTTCTCTCTATATGACCTTCTTTAACTGCACATCCAGATAAGGTATTCACTGGCCAGCTGTCACAGGTGGGTACAATACTGTTGCCTCCCCACCTAAGGCTCCAGCAATGTCACCACTGCTTCCATCTTTGGAGAGGCCAGCTCAGAGTTCTTCTAAATTGCCTCACATTGTTCAACAGATATTCTCATATATGGAGAATAAGTGCCCAAGGTTATGGAAATTAATGAAGGAAAGTTGTCATTCTCTTGTGTCTAGGATGTTGGGGCTCTGTATGGTCCCCCCCACAGAACTGATATTGGAGGATAGTGTCAGGTTCTTGGCTGCCCTGAGAACCTGCTCACCCGTTCTGCGGAGTTGAGGTGGCCAACACCAAGAACTCCAAAAAGAACCATTACATTTTTCATCTTTATTTATACATATCGTAGGGATTATCTATGTTCTAGACCAGTGGTTCTCAACCTTCCTAATGCCACAACTCTTTAACACAGTTCCTCATGTTGTGGTGACCCCAACCATAAAATTATTTTCATTGCTGCTTCATAACTGTAATTTTGCTACTGTTATGAATCATCATGGAAATATCTGATATGCAGGATGTATTTTCATTGGTCACAACCCACAGGTTGAGAACCACTGTTCTAGATGCTAAACTAAGCCCTTCACAGATGTGTCATTATATTTGATCTTCACAAAACCCCCAGAAGTAGATATTACCATTCCCTTTCTCCATATGATTAGAAGATACAAAGAGAATTTTAAGAACTTAAAGTTTTTTTTTTTAAAAATTAGTAACTGAGGTAAGAGTCAAAGAATAAAGTGAACCAAAGGACATCACCAGATGATCTGAGTAGAATGAGGAGAACGTGAGCTACCTCTGGGACATGGTCAGGAATCAGCGAGCAATAAGCACCTACAGTGTCCTCTGTTTCAGAATTCACAGGTGCCAGTGTAAGTACAGGTAGTGAATTTCAAGCTTACTTTGCAGGTGCACAGACACCGGGCAGCAGATGACTAAACTCATTTTCCAAGACCAAGCCAAAGACAGAAAATGTACTGACCCTTAATTGCAGCAGGGATTAATCAGGCACTCCACTTTTCCTGAAGTGGCCCAGTGGTGAAAAAAAAGAAATGTTTAATTATATCAAGAAGTGGAAGCAGATGGAGGAAGGGAAAATAAAGAATAAAATGCCTTTTCCATGTCACTGTTACTAAGACCTCAGGGAGAATATTAAGTGTGACTACTTCTGGCTTCTATTGATCTCAAACCTCTTAGTTCACTTCCACTGATCTTCATGATACCACCTCCAAGCATAACATCATTAATATCTGGAAGGGTGATTTAGTAAGATGAAAAAAAAAACACCCTCCCATCAAGAAGTAGAGTCTATTTACCCCTGAATGTAGGCTTGGCCGCTTGCTTTGTGCAATGGTATGATTAGCAAATGTGACACAATGCACACATGGTATGGGCATTGGGAATTCCCCCCCTTTACTGCTGGACCCATCCACAAATGTGACAAGCCTGGGCTAGCCTCCTGGAAGATGAGGGACCATATGAAGTGGGGCGGCCCAGATATCTAAGTCCCAGCCATGCCAGCTGAGGCTCCAGATATGTGAATGAGATTCATCTGAGACATCAGTTTCCACTAAACTATCCAGAACCTAAAGGACTGCTCAGCCAACTATAAAATCAGATGAAGTAATAGACACCTGTTGTTTGAAGCCACTGAAGTCTGGAGTGGTGATGCAGTAAAACCTAACACAGACAAACAGTAAATGGAACATGATTTAAATGCGCCGTGCAACTCCCTTTCTCCACATCCTCCACTGTGAATGGATCACGTCTCTTACCTTCCTGTTTTCTGGGAATCATGAAGGGCTTTTTAAATGGCATCATCTGCTATTTGGATAATATCCTCATATGCTTTCTGGATTTGACCTTTACACACTAAATGATGTGCTCCTTAAGGGCAGGGAGTGTATCTTAATATTCTTTGCATTAAATTTCTGATATCTTCCTGAAATGGATCAGTGAATAATAACAGTGGCACCATCCATGTGATTCTGTGATTTTCCCCTAGCACCCTTCAAGAGCTCAGGTGTAAGAACAGAGAAATTGTATAGGTGGATTAACTGAAAGTCCCAGTAGAAAACTGAAACAGGATTAAGCATATTTCACAAAATTATAATTTCTGCAACACAGTTAATTTAGATTTCAAGTTCTCTGGTGGGCTAAATGCCAGAATTCTTGAAAACAGAAAAAAATTAATAAAATTATAGAGAATAGCCAATCCTAAATTAAGCCAGTGAACTAATAACACTTCCCACCAATACAAAGAATTAGAACCATTTATAAATATAAACTTACACTTTTTAAATACCACACAATAATTTAAAGACAAGAATAGAAAAACCTTACTCTTTTCCTTTCTGAAGATGAATGGCATCTGATCTTTGTGTTGGACTAACAAAATAACTGTTGGCATTGGCCGAATGATATGCAATTCTCACCTAATCGCAGAAAGACAGACAAGAGGGGGACTTATTAATAATTTTTTCAATGTTGATTTATCAGTTATGATTTTTTAGTCTTCAAACTTGTATGAATAGAAAAGTGTAAAACTACTTCCTCCTATTCTTTGTAGAGCTGTTATCCAGGATGAAATGAAAATTTTTAAAATTATCAGAACTCACTTTGTTCCTTCTACCCTTCACTAATATCAACACGACAATACCAAGCACACTACGCAGATCACAGCTTTGCCATTGTTAGAATTGCTGTGGAAAGTGAAAAGATATATCCTGGGAGGAGGGTTGCTATTGTTAAATAAATAGGCTTTGCTCTAAAGAGAACTTTGAAGGATTTAATCCAACCTAGGTCATTCTGGGTAGCCCTGAGAGATGCTGTAGATGGTTAAATTGGTCTGCATACTAGAGAGACTTTCAACTTCCAAGTAGGAATGACTACCATGTTTGGAGTCATAATAAAAATATAATAAAAATAAAAGATACATATAAAAATTAGAATGCAGTCAGTTCAGGAAGCAATCTGACCATAGAAATTGAATCATATTTAAAACAATAACTGAGAAAATGACATGAAGGCTGTGTTGATCAGTTTAATGGAAGTATTTCGGATTGCATGTGAAAACCTCACACTGTACCCCAGAAGTGCATTAATGTACATAGTTACCATTCAATAAAAAAAAAGAGAAATTAAATCATAAAATGTTACTTTGATTTGATCTATCAGTTTCACATTTATAAATTGTCCTAAGGAAATAATCCAAAATACAGAAAAATCTAATAAACACAGATGTTCAGAATTATCAGTTGTGGTCATAAAAAATCCGAAGTAAGTTCAAGACTTAGCAGTAGGAAGCTGGTTATCTAGGCTGAGTAAAACCATATAATAACATGCTATTAAAATTTGTATTAAAATTAGTGATCATATAAATTATTTAATAACAGTATTTTATATCAATATGTGACGCAAGATAACTATGAAATTGAATGTAGGATTCTATTTAAGTAATCACTAGAGTAGAGACATAAGACATGATAGACTTTTATCTCATGACCAAGCAAATGTAGACCAGTGAGTTTTCTTCATTCTTTTCCAAATTACCTTTGTTGTGATTATAGTTCTTTTATAACAAAAAACTTCAATTTTAAAGAAAATATATGTGTTTTTCCCTTAGGGAAAATTTAGATATGGGAAATAATTTTCTTTTAGGTTACGGATTTCTCATGATGACTTTATATTATATATATATATCACATTGTGTTAAAATAGCCAAGAACTAAACAATATGAGATCATTTCTTATGAATTTTAATATAGTCATTGGTTTTGATTGAAAGTAAGGGAGATAAGTACAAAGAGCACCATATTGTTTTTATAATGTCAAATATTATTCTACAAGCGCCCTACCTTATCTTCTGGAAGTCCAGTGTGGCTGAAATAAAGAGCATAACGGTCATCCCCTTTGATGTAGAAAATATAAACATCAGAATCTGGAACCACCAAAAACCCACTGAAGCGTGCCACAAACGTGTCTTCTTCCATGGGCCAACTATAGGAAATGGAATCTACCCAACGGGCACCCGTGTACCCTGGCGTTTTTTCATTGTAGTCAAGTATTTCTTCAAGATTTACTGGCCGGCTGTTATTCCACACCTCAAGCTTCAAGCCTCTCCCACCTAAATGTGATAAAATAAAAGAAGCCTGTCACCAGAATCATGAAGTGATGTCTCAGCGGCCTTCTGTCTTAGAGTGGTTTTGAATGTTCTATTTCAATTTTTGGATTTATGTGCAAACAAAACAATTCCGCATTCCGCTATATGCACCTGTAACCAGAGGACAGTCTACATTTGCAGTACTTCACTTCTCTGAGCCTCAGTTTCCACAAAGGTAAATGGGGAGTAATAATACCATTGGCACGGTTGCTATGGTACCCACTTGCCAGGGTAAACTCTGCGAATGTTTTTCCTGATCAGAAAAGACCTGTCTCCCTCTTTTCTTTTCTTTTTATACCTTACAATGCAGCCACAATTGGACTCCTGCCTTCCTCAGCTCCCTTAAGCTTATCTAGATTTATAAAATAATAGCAACTCCTTATCAGCTGTATTTGGTTGGAGAAAAGCTTGATCAGTTAACCTTTATGAAGCAGTGTTCTCTGATAGAACTTTTTCTAAAGTCATCAATTATAAATATCAGAACTGTTTTCTTAAATTGAACATTTATTCCTGATATTTTTCAAAACAAAGACAATCTAGAGGTTGGTCGATAGAATTTATTCGGCTTCAAATGCCAAAATTATAAACAGATTTCACTGTGGGCCCAAGATATGAGGTAACACATCACTCTCAAACACACACAGCATTTCAATGGTATTAGTGTAGATACAAAGGCTATCAGCTGCAGTTTCCCTGGACAGCAAGGCCAAGGGCTAAAAAGAACTTTGGATCACTAGAATGGAAATGCAAGTATGTAGCTTACTCAATATTAATGCAAAACCAATAGAAAAACATCTACAGGCCCATACAAGAGAAAAACACAAGTATATTCAAGCCTGGGGGGAGGGAGGAGGAGGCAAAGAGGAGAGAGGAGAAGGGATGGGGATTAGTAAACTCTCAACTGATGAGCACATGGTGAGGGTCTACAGCACACACTCCCCCCCCCAACCGTGAAGGGCTCAACTACAACTTGAACTTGACCTTAGAAACACAAATAATGTAACCTGATCATTTGTACCCTCATTATTAATCTGAATTTTTAAAAAATGAAAAGAATTTGGGGTTACATTTCTCTCATCTCCTGTTTTCACTCCCCAATCGTTCTAGACTAGTCAGGATTGAAACTCCCACATTTATTTTTTTTAAAACAGAAAAGGTATTTAAAAAATTTCTCTGTAGTCTTTGCCAAGATTTATCCATTACAATTTAATATGAAATAAAAGCATGAGTACACTCTGTCAGTAGAGATGTGTTGTTTTCAGGCATGCATATGAAGAACTCTGACCAGGCTTATCTTGCCTGGTACGGCTTGGATGCACCTATTTTAATACAAATATTTTCTAATGCAGAAAATGTAAATTTAAAAACATGGAGGGAACTTATTATAATTCTCACCACAAATTCTAGAAAGTTCAAATAGTATTTTTTTACTAATGGTATATGACAATAATACTCTTTCTGTGTGACTATAGTAACATACCTGGATAGACGCTTTTGAGAGTGTGAGGTTTGGGGGGCGTCTTGCAACATATACTATTTCCTGAGACATTCAAAATGTCACAAGCTTGACCTAGGAAGAGACAGGATCCAGGCTTCAGAACGCAAATCACATCAGCGTAGTGTTTCAAGTAAAACAAAGTTGCATAAGCCCTGAGCAAACAACACTTCATTTCCTTTACACAGTCTCCATTCAAGCTTATCATTCATTAATTGTCATATTTCCACAAGGCAACCAGTGACTTTTGTTTTTGAGACTCAGTCTCACTCTGTTGCCCTAGGTAGAGTGCTGTAGCGTCACAGCTCACAGCAACCTCCAACTCTTGGGCTTAAGGAATTCTCTTGCCTCAGCCTCTAAAGTAGCTGGGACTACAGGTGCCTGCTACACCTGGCTATTTTTTTGTTGCAGTTGTCATTGTTGCTTAGCTGGCCCAGGCTGGGTACAAACCTGCCAGCCTCAGTGCACGTGGCCGGTGCCGTAACCACTGTGCTACAGGTGCAGAGCTCACAAGGCAACATTTTTCTGAGAAAAAAATCTCCAATGTCAAAGATTAAAACTTGATAATAATTGTTAAACAGCATTTTCACAAGTAGACTAAGCCCCAGACAAACAAGGGACTAACAGAGAGTGATCATAACCCCTGCATGAACACCATCAGGCTTGAGAGAAGGGGCCGTGACGCGGACCTTCGTGTGTCCCTCCCAGCGCCTCGTGTATGGCCAGCCCTCACCAAGTGTTTTCTGAAACTGCAATTGCAGCCCACGAAATGTGAGGACAATGGAAGTGGAGGGACATTTTTGTCAAGTTTTGTCTGATGGCCCAGGAAATTGAAACTTTCACACTAACTGTTACTGTTTTGAGTGTCTTGTGAGTATAAGAAAATGAACTAGAAAATAAAGAATATGAACAGTATATTAAGCCAACAGACCATTGTATCAAAAGCAAAAGACAAATACATAAGCAAATCATTATTTTCAAAAAATTATTGGGGATTCACCATCTCGAATCTGGTTGCCACATTAACGGCAATGAAACCCCATAGAAAACTCATGTGCTGTTTTTTGCATAACAACTAGATCATAGTCAAAATAAGTATATTACCAGGTCAGAAGACACGTTCCGTCAATTAATAGTGCTTGATGTTCCTGGTTTTAATATATAAAACATCAAACCCAAATAGAATAATACATTATATGAATTTTAAAATTTTAAGCCCAAGTTTTAATATTTATGCAGGTGGCGAGAGAGAATTCATGGGGACAGGAAAGATGGCATGACTGTTAGATGCAGTTGGTTTACATTCGTGTCTCTTCTCTTCTGAAATCACACTTTGGCTGGCTCACGGGCAGATTCCTTCAAAGGCAGACAGCAAAACGGCTGCAGTAGAAATGTATGTGCCCAGTTGCACAGGCAGGTGTCCTGCCCCTGCCTGCCAAGAGAAGCCAGTCATTCTGAATGAGAAGCCACTGCTGCACTCATCCCAGCCTCCCTGGGTAGCTCCCTGTCTCTGAACAGATCTAGACCATAGGCACAGCCAGAGAACCACGCCCCATGTGCATTTGTAAACAAGTAACACACTAGTTAGTGTTCTTTCCAAAACCACCGACGTGCATAGAAGGCCCAGTATACCATGAGAAGAGTATGAGGAGAGCACACCAAAATACCACTTTACATTTTCTTATAATTAGCTAACTCATTGAGAACTAACAGACATTCACAAAGGGCATTTAAGAGTTATGATACAGAGAGTGTGTCCTTAAACTGTAGTGAGGAATTTGTGGACGGCAACCATGATGCTTCTATAAAGTGCAACCCCTGAGCTCAAGCCCAAGTCACGCAAGGCTGCAAAGAGTGTCCTTTCTGGAGAATTGCAGCTGGAACAATGCAAGGCCCAGAATCAAAAACCTATGTGAAAACACCAGCTTTAAATTTAAGATATTAATTGAAAGAAGACTTATTATTCTTGCAAATTTTTAAGGAACAGGCAGGATTTGTTCTTATGAACTAATATACTAAAAATCATAAAAAATTACCTCCAACTAGAACTTTGGCTGGGAAATCCGTCTCATCAAAGAACTGCCCCCTTATTGTAAGTGTCGTGCCACCTCGAATGCTTCCTTGTGAAGGTGAAACCATAGTGACCTCTGGGGAGGAGAGAAGCACATTAAACAAAATATCACGAATATCACACGGAAACCCAAATGCCTATTTATTTTAAAAAATTCCAAATCACCTAGCCATAGCCTCTAACACTGTAGGTAGCAGTTTACTAAATGAATGGATTCGGGGTTTCATTATTTTGTCTCTGATGCTGTCCTGCAAAGCGGTCAATAAGCACGGCGTTCACAGACACCTACATTCCATGGGGACTGGACTTTAAAAGGGACTGATGCTAAAAATACGTTGTTAATAGGAGGATCAAGGAAGCAAGGAAAATCTACACTGAGCACAGATGTTTAGCTTCAAAAGAAAGCACAGGATATCAGTCGACCCCCTCTCCTTCTGTATGCTTCTGAATCTTTCCCAGGCTTGTGGGCCTACATCTTACACTTTTATTTTCCTCTGTAGTAACACATTGAACTGTGGTTGGCCTTCTTGCGGCTTTGTGTATAAAAGTTTTAGGTATATTGGCAAACTGGCCCAGTATAAGACCTCTGACAGATTTTCACGAAAGTCTATTCTTGTTAATTCTATCAAAGTTCTATAGATGCATTCTCACATATGAATTTTTGCAGGAAATAAATTTCTAGAATAAAACAAGACATAGCACATTTGATTGTTTCCAAGACACTCATTCTTTTTCAAATTTTAACATCTTCGAAATCTGAATATGTCTTTGAATCACTCCCAACCTGGAATGAAGCAGAATTCTTCCAGGAGGAATTGTGTTTGCTCTGATATTCCCCTAGGAATACTCTCAACCTGAGACTGATTTAAATGAAATAATCAAATTAAATTAAATTATAATCTGCTTGAGGATTATTTTGGACCACACTGAAAGCTTAAACCTGGGAGAGTACAGATGGTCCTTGATTTGTGATGGTTCGACTTCAGATTTTTTGACTTTTAAATGGTACAAAAGCGATACAAATTCTGTAGAAACCACACAGAACTTGGAATTTTAAATTTCAATCTGTTCCTGTGCTAGCAATATGAGATAGCTCCTCTCTTATGATGCTGGGCAGGCAGAAAGCCACAACATCCATTCAGCTAATCAAGAGAGCAAACAATGGATGCTGTACAGCGAGGGCACTGTGTTGCCTGATAACCTTGCCAACCATAGGGGAATGGGAGTGTTCTAAGCACATTTAAGGTAGATAAGGGTAACCCAAGATGTTTGGTAAATTTATGAAATGTATTTTTGACTTAAGTATATTTTCAACTTCTGATGAGTTGTCTGATAGCTGAAGTTTCCCTGTTCTCTCTGTTAGTGTGGTGTTTTCATTTTTCAATCAATCACATAGTAAGACTGTCGTGGGGGAGGGAGTTCTAGCTGATGTTGGCGTTTCCTGTTAGACTCCCTGTCTTAACCATTGTCCTTCCCTAACCAGCATATAAAGACATGATTTGATGAAATGAAGTCTATACCACTTTCCCCCACCACACACACACACACACAGATGAAAGAAGTGTCACATACCTGCGTATGTTTGAAACATTGAAATTGTATTGAGAGAAGACACAAAATATGTCATTTTCTGTGGGAAACTCCTGTTTTAAGAAAAAGTAAAATTTTCTGCTTTACAATGACTTTTATTTTGATATATATTTTTTTTACTTTACTGATAGAAATGTCGTGATTTGCAAAGATGCAGGATGGAACTTTGGAGGAAAATAAAAACATTGTACATTTTGATTTACTTTTGGTTACGCACACTTATACATTTGTGAGAACCTACTAAATGGCACACTTCCAATATGTTCATTTTAGTACATGCAAACTACACCTAAGAAAGTTTATTTTAAGAAATTGTACTGACATTGAAAAACCACACAGGAGGACTACCCTTCATAAAGGCTGGGTTCTTCTGCTGAGCCCCCTTTCTATCTTTTCCTACAACCTATTTAGACTCTTTTCTTTTTTTCACTTTAACTTTTTATTTTTTTTTAGATTCTGAGAAAAGGTAGCATGCTAAGAACCTTTGATTGATTCCTGATTCCACCTTTGATTGATCTTTGCATCAACCAAATGAGGTAGGTAAAATTCAGAGAATTTACTTAACTTACTCAAGATCACAAAACAACTGGGGAGCCCAGGATCCCATCCTGAGCCCTACTCAATATTCCTCTTTTGTCTACTAACTTGGCTGACAGTACAGGTAGCAAATTAACAATATCCACCAGGTTTAAATCACCCTTAATAAACACAGAGCCTGCTCATATTTTTTGATAGATAATACTTTTGCACTTCCATAGCCTAAAGAATTAGGAAGGGAAAGAATCCAAAAAATTAAATACTTCTTTTTAAATGCCCTCAAAGAAATTCGCAATTAGAAAAACTTAGAAATTCAATATTAAGACTCAAACCCCAGATATCATAAATATAATACAACTACCAGATTTAGGTGACTAGAATCTAAAAGGATAACACAAATCTGGTAATTGAGGCCAATAATGAACTCTCCTGTAAATCTAACCCAGACATTACAAGGTACATTTGTAAAACTAATGAATCCCAGGAAATATTTTGTGATAATTAATTCTTTACAAAGTTCTTACTGGATTTTATATTCTGATGTCATAAGCCTTTTGGCTGATTTCCTGACTCTGAAACCAGGCTAGCTCTAACAATATTGTGTCTGGTCAGATTCCACATCTCAAAAATTAACTCTGCTTCTTAAGTTAGTAGGAAAATTGCCTCCTGAAATAAAATTTGAATGTAATTATATTTTGGATGACACTGAGGTCATTCCACTAATTCATTGATAATGACTAGGCATTTCTCAATTAAGGCAGCTTCGTCTGAACCTTATCAGTTTGGAACAGCTGTTGTTTGAACTTGGGGTAGCAGAGGAGAGAAGGTTGACTATCGAAAGAAATAGAGAATGGGTGCCACAGTGGTCTTTAATCAGTTCACTTGACATTCAGCAATGCTCCTGAAATTTGTACAATGTGAATTTTATAATTTATAAAATGATTTAACATTTTCAAATGCCAAGTAATCTTAAGACCAGGCTTCTAAATAGTAAATGTCATTTTTATAACAGTTATCTTAAATTCATAAGAGTATTTTAAATAGAAATGCAATTTCCTCAATTCTAAGACATTAACACAAAAGGAGAATTGACTATAAAAGATAAAAAAGGAAACAGGATCACAGAATCAACAACATAATGCAGTATTTTTGCCCATGTTATCTGTGAATTTGCTGGCATTTTTAAATTGGAAGTTTCTGAGCATGTTAATGTAGCAGATTGATTTACGTACACTTATCAATCACATTCAAGTTTGATCACTCAAACCTTCTATTTTTGGATAATCACTTCTCTGAGAGACATATGATGGATTTGGCAATTAACACCTTTCATATAGCCTCAGAACTAAGAATTCATTTCTTTTCACCTTAGGAAGAGTGTTCCTGAGAGTATAAAAGAAAGTATATGGTTCAGGAAATTATTTAATATTTAATAATTGTGTTTCTAAGATGGTGTTTTAATCTGTTTAGTAAGATAATATTATCCTTATCAAGTTATATGTAAGTAGGTCATGTTCTTGCAGAGAATAACTGTTAAGTCATGAGAACCTTAAGTCATTAGCTCCATGTAAATTACACAGGCACATTGTAGCACCATTTACATATCTTCCACTCTGATTTGATCTTGAATTATACTGGGTCTAATCTATACTGGACTATAATAAAGTATCCAGCCCCAGCATCACTTTGTTATACAAAATATTGCCTCTAGTTGTCTAAAAGTTGATGGTCTCTACAGTAACAGTGTACATAGTCTCACTACTCCAATGGCAGTGCCCTGGGTGGAGAGACCACATCTCATTCTTCTCCTGCAGTCTCTGTGCACTGACCAGGAATACAATCTACTTGGATTGTAGAATTGCCATCCTTGTCAAACTTCTCTCTGAAGAGAGACTGTCTGTCAGCTGGCTCATTCTCTCAGTAGGAGACACCATGGCATTTTGAGCAGAACGGTTCACTTAGGCTTGGCACATCATAGTTCTGCCCACGAAAAGCCTTTAACACACCCAGTTACTGTGACAGCCAAGAAATCCCCCACACACATTTACACATGTTCCCTAGAGTGGGAGAGTGACGTGGTAGGGAATCCCAGAACAGGATGGTAAGCAGTGGTGAGATGTGGCACTGGTGGCTGAAATCCCCTGATCAGTCACTACAGAGCCTTCGAATGAAACGCTGATGTCCTGGAGTTAGACCGTCTGGCTTCACCTAGTGATGTTTCCTACCGGCTGAATATCTTTGAGCAAATTATTAAACCTCCCAAGTCTCATTTTCACAGCAGGTAACATGGGGTGGATGATAGCACTCAATTTATCTCTGAAAGGATTAAACTAGATAACATATGTAAAGTGCTCAGCACTGCGCCTGCCACTCCATGTTCACTGTTATTATCAGAATACCAAGTTTGCAACCCGTGTTGAGATCGGGATAACCTCAAGAAAAAAATGATGTTTTTTCTTACCAAAATTAGGATGTAAAACATCTGAAAATGAGTATTGTTTTTTTTTTTAATTTATTGTTGGGGATTCATTGAGGGCACAAGAATCCAGTTTTCATTGATTGCATTTGTTAGGTAAAGTCCCTCTTACAATTGTGTCTTGCCCCCAAATTAACATTGATATTAAGACACACACTTGAAAACTATAACTACTATCTTGCATGACTCTCTGGAACTTAGATCTTAAAAGAAAACCTTTATCAGGTAGTATTAGCCATGAGGTTGTATTTATTCTTACATTATTTCACGTCAGAATTTCATCACTTTAATAATCAAGAAATTATAATTAAATCAGAGGAGGTGCAAGTCATAAAATAATATCTTTCCATATCACAATCAATCATAATTTTTAAATTTGTGGTTTTAGTTAATTCTAAATTTCCCAACAATTGAAAGATTATGTTTGAAGCATAAATTATGAGTGAAAGGGAGTTTCAGACTCTAAATGTTACTTTGGGAAAAGAAAGTGATTAATATTTTAATCTCTACATCTATAGCACAAAGTAAATATGTATTTTATTTAACCAGTTGAATTAATTACAAAAATTATTTACAAAAGGGCCTACCTTCCATAATCACTATCTAAGATGAAGCTGACATTGTGATGACCTGAAATTAATTAAAAGACACAATCAGTTAGGTTCCCAGTCACAGGAGAACAATAATTCTATATTATAAAGCTGATTTAAAAGCAGAGGAAAAAATATAAAAGAAAAACTGTACGTATGCAATCACCTATTAACCCTCAAAGAAAGGAAAACGGAACTATCTTAAAGAAGAACCTACAATTTAAAAATAAGCACAAGATGTCTCCAGGTTATAACTAGAAAAACTTGACAAAACATGATCATAAATGCAGAATAATAAAAGAACAGGTATATAACCCCCTTGCCCTGATGTTTCTTTTACTCGTTCAACAGGTTTTTGATTGTTCAGACCCTCTGCCAGGGGTTGACAGATACAGATGCAGGGTGAGCACAGTTTGTCCTTCTCCCAACAGAACATAATGTCTAGTGGAGAGCACAATTGGTCAAGAGCAATGGCACAAACAGTGCACTTGAACTTGAGATAAGGCTATCTCAGACAGCAGAGTGAGCTTTGAGAATGTAAGACAGGAAGAGACAGAAGCTTTTTTGAGGGCATGACATTTTATCTGAAATTTTCAGGTTAGGCAGCTTGCAGAGGGCCTCAGATAGAAAGGACAGGAAAGCACATTCAAGAATTAAAAGACCCATGTGCCTGGGGGTTATAGATTAAGGAGAAAAGGCTACAGTGAAATTAAGGCAACAGGTAAAACAGCTAAATTAGTCATGAAATCTTTTGTAGGAAGAGAGAATTAAAAAAAAAAAACTTGAAGTTTACCTTAGATGTAAACTTTAAGAAAAAACCTAAATCATATGCTTGGAAGAGGGAGAAGAAAAGGAAGCAAAGGAAAAGAGGGAATATGAACACAAAACTGATGCCCCCAAAGGCTGGGGAGGTTTAGGAGAATACAAACAGAGAAATAAAATTGGGCCTTTATGACAGTTCTGAAAAAAGAGAATCAACACTTACCAACATAAGTTCCAGTAGCTCTACAGATCATAGAACCTGTATCTCCATGTGGATGATCTAACTTTAGGCCATACCTAATTAAAAAAAAAATGTTAATGTCAAAGTTTTTATTAACACTGAAATTTTAAAACATTGCAATTCCCTTGAAAATATCTCATTAGCTTCATAATATGCATCAGGACAGAAATTGTTGCTGCAACCCAAATTTTTATAAAATAAAAATATTTCCCAGACTTCACTGAAAATATTTGAAAAAAAATTCACTTAACAATGAAATATTTTATAATTAATTTGGCTATGCCCACTGTTATTTCTTTTGAAGAGTTTAAAATACCATGAAGTAAAACAATTATTTGATAAGGCTATTTCGCAAAACATCTTTTCTCATAATCTGAATAATAGTCCCTATTAAACCATTAGAGGCAGAGGATGGGATACAGGTATTGCCTAGCTATACAGATGATGGATAATTTACTACATGAAATACAATCTGTACAAAATTATAAAGCATTGAGCTATGCAGTATTGGTAGCAATTACTATTTAAACTTAGTATATTTATATCTGGTATTTATTTTTATAAGGAAAATGATCTGAATGACTTACAAATTATCAGATTGTGGTACGAGAAGCTCACAGGGCATTCCTCCAACGTAAACTCTGTATAAATATTTTTATTAGACAAAATCAGGTTATGTTTTAATACATCATTTCAAAATGCACCCCTCCCACCAAGCTTATTAGCTACCTAGTATTTTTCTCTCAGTCATTTGTTAGTATCCATCACTCATTCATTGACAGATATGTGCTGAACAAGTATTATGTGGCAGTTCCTCCTGTACGTACTGGGATGCTTCAGTGAACAAAATAAAGTCCCCTGTCCTTGTGAGACTGATATTAACTGTCAGAGACTGATTGTTATAAAATGTTTTTATGTGTTAGGTGTTTAGTATGACAAGGAAAGAAAACATAGAAACAGATAATGAACTCATCCACCAAAAATTCAACCAATTCAATTAAAAATGTAATTTATAGTCACTTTTGCGCTGTAGGAATTAATTGGTAGAGACATCACGGAGTTATTAGGAGAAAGAAAAAGTCTAGCGGCATCAGTGACGTATCAATGAAAATAAGCTGAGAAGAGGCAATGTTAGGTTGCAGAGAAAACATCTGTCTTCGCCTTTCCCCAGCTGATCAGGTCTAACCTATCACATTTCCCAGCTGATCAGGTCTAGCCTATCACATTTCCCCAGCTTATCAGGTCTAGCCTATCACATTTCCCCAGCTGACCAGGTCTAGCCTATCACATTTCCCCAGCTGATCAGGGCTAACCTATCACATATCCCCAGCTGACTAGGTCTAACCTATCACTGGTAAAAGCTGAGGCTATTGGAGGCTGGCAGGTGACTGGTTTTGCATTCTTTGCAGCACCAGAATAAACCACCAGCCTTTGTAGCAGCAAATCCCAGACTCAAAATAGGGCCAGATAAATTGAACTATAAAAACAAACAAACAAACAACAACAACAAAAAACACCCAACTTTTGTTTGCAGAAAATGTTAAGCTTTTTATAACACTTTTACACCTAAGTCCGTTTATTCAACCATTACATTAGGTGTGCAAAGCAAGTAAATGGAATTATTGGGCTCATTCTAGAAATTCAAATATTCAAATTCTCCTTCTAACCTCCTGCGTTATTCCAACTAAAGAATATATTTGACAGCTAAAACTTATAGGCTCCTACTGTATTCAAATCTTGCACTCAGCATATGAGTTAGTAATTATCATCCTTTACAGATGAAGAAACAAGAACAGAGAGGTTGAGTAGCTTGCCCAAGCCTGCAACCAGTAAAGGGTAGAAAAGGAATCCACCGCCAGCCTGGCTACAGTCTACACTCTTAACCACACTGGTGATCCCCATAGAGGTCCAGGAATGCATGTATGTCTATGGCAATACTGCCCTATTTGGCCTTAAATACATAATTTTAGCATTTTTTTCTCACCTGATCTTTCAGACCAAAAGCTTCTTAGTAAGCACTAAGCCCTCTACTAATTTTCATGTCCTCTGTAATTTGTATCTGGTCTAAATTTGGAGCTTTGTCTGAATGGACAAGATCTGGCCTCGAACACAGCCATTGCTATCCACTCCTTCCCTGCTAATAGGATCTAGGCATAAGGACATGCCTCAGGAGTCCTACTCCATAATAAATACAGTGTAAATGAAGCTCTAAGACCTTTTCACCCACCAGTAAAAGATGCATGAAAAAAATTACTGTATGTATATAAGTGAATAATATCGGGATTTCTTACAGTACAAGGCAAGGTAGGCTAACCTTGATGCTTCCTTCTGACAGTGATTCTGTAATTTGGTGAAATAATATCCATTTGGGCCCTTGTATTAAACAGAAATAAATTCCACTTACAGTTTGGGGGGGACTTTCTTTTTGAAGGTTAAATTTTTTATTTCCTGTCTTCATTATGGGAAAGGATGACTTAGAAAACCCTGTCTAAGAATTAGAATATCAACCATTCCCCATACTCAGCAACACTGAAGCTGACAAAATCTTTACTTACACTAAATTGTATAAACCAGAGATCTGATAATTTAAGTTCACAAACTCATTCTAGATGTGCTTTGAAGGGTAGACTCAGCACTGGAGTTAGTGCAGGGGACTTCAAAGGTGACCATAGTGATATCCAGCAATAAGATATGTGGCACTTCTTCTAGGATCAGTCTGCAAACCTAATTGTTTGACTTCACATAAAATGATAAATGTCCCTCTACTTAGTACTTCTTTTATTGCATATAAGAAATAGGTATGAACATTTCCAGAACATTATAGAGACATAACAAATATGATTTGATTGAGAGTTCTACTTCACAAATGCTAGATAAATCACCTTTATTTATTAAAACCTTTCAAATTGCTTGTTTCACAATTACATATGCATATATATATATGAATCTAGTACCATAGCCCGCCTTTCTTAGTATTTAAAAAACATCTCTAACTGCTATTATAATTGCTTATTTAATTTGTTCATTTATCTGTTTTATTCATACAGTCAATAAACAAGAAGCATCTTGAAATCTATGATCCTGAATCTATACTGTGTTCTACAGGAAATGAAAAGGACTTTCAGTCTTTTAAGGGGGGACTGAGGTAATAACATCCATGCTACACTACAGTTCCGATTCCAAAATGTGGACAATTATATCTTGATGTTCGTTGACTAGCTAAAGTTACCATCTGCTCAACAGCTGGTAAATGGAGGAACCAAGATTCAAAGCTTAGCCTGTTAATGAGTTAGTGACCATTTTCAGTCTGAGCACTATGCTGTGTACCATAGTACAATAAAGTGCCACATGGTATACTGTAAGACTTGAGTTCTACTCCTGAGCTTGACTAAGCTCCGTAAATTCCAGGCCATAGATATCTTTTACATGCAGTTAGATGAAGTTGTAAAGTCCTCTAATAATAAAATGTTAATTACTATAACCCAGTTTCTATTGGATTTGCCTCTCCGTAACTTTCCTTAATAAAACAAGGTACATCAGAACTAAAAAGAAAAAAAATCATTTTGACCATTGCTTCCACCCAATGGTCTGTTTTTCTTTTTGACCATTGCAATCACCCAATGGTCTGTTTTTCTTTTTATAACATGGCTGAAAAAACATGATCAGTCTCATCACATTGTAATGGGTTTCAATATCACTGGGCTGGTTATTTTTGGAATTTTATATACCATTTACGAGTTATAGGAATACATTTCTGCATCAAAATTACCTCAAAATCCTAACATTTTTCCCATTTGAGCTTAGTGCAGTATTGCTTCCATAGACATCAGTGAAGATTCTGCCTTTGATTGTTATTAGTGTACCTAAAAACCAAAAAACCCAAACAAGGTTCTGTGTAAATATAGATCCATACATTGAGTACTAAAATATTAGAGGTTTTCCCAGTAAAACCAGCACTGAGAAACTTGTGTCCTATGTCCTACTATCATTTAGCATTGTTCTGAAAGTTCTAGAAAACACAGTAAAACATGAATGAGTATCTGCAAATCTTTGTAGAGTAAAAAAGTGAATTATGGAAGAAAGAATGACCAAGTTAATAAATATCACCTGTGTCAATGGGTGGTTTATTTGAAGGGGGGGAACCCTACTTTATAGCAAGAAATAAAACAAATCCTAGGCTAAATAAAAATTAAACATTAAAACCATAACAAAGTGAGAAACGGTCTCTAATAGAAAAACAAAATAAAACAATAAAAACTTGAAAATGTATATAATACCTATATAAACAGGATGGTAGGTCTCTTTACAGTGTAAAACTGAAGAAATGACAAGAGTAAAGATATATAAATTTGATAATAAAAATTAAAAGTTATCTGAAGACAGAAGAATAACAGAAGAATTATTAAATTTTAAAAGCAAATAATAAACTCAAAACTATATTTTCTACATACATGACATATAGATGATTAATTTCCTTAAAATATTAAAGAATTCTTATAATCCAATGTGAAAAAACATGGCTGGCTTTAAATCAAGTCAAGGAGATGAACAGGTAATGTTTATAAAGAAAAATACAAATGGTCAATAAACATAAAATAAACTTAATTACATAAATTAAAGAATTAGGAAAAAAATTTGAACCTGCTATATATTGTTTTTTATTTTCCCTATACATATACATATGTTTATTTGGTTTCCAATTTTTGCCTTCACAAAATTAAAAAGATTTAAAATTTAATAACAGTAACAATGTTTAGGATAAAGACTAGAAGCAAAAAACCTTGTAAAGAATGAATGAAGATAAATACATTCAGAAAAGAAATCAGATGATTGCTGCAATGAAATTGTGAGCAATAATAATAATAATGCAAAAAAAGTAACAATCACATTGTCAGATAAAAGTATGTCTATCATAGAATGCTTGGACTCTGAGGTTGAGTATGGAGTCATCAGTTAACTTCTTTTTTTCCCAACGTCTCAAAAAATAGACAACTAATATTTATAAATAAAAATAGAAGATAATTTCAAAAAACAGATCATGCCAAATATTAGAGACCATAGACAAAGAAGAAATACTTCAAAATTATTCTACTTCATCTGGATATACCTGGCATGAAAATTGGAAAAAATATATTATTATAAAGTGAAATTATAAACATATTTCACTTATCAATGAGGATGCAATATCCTAAACAACATATTAACAAGTTGAATTAAAAATTATTTTTCAAATAATGTACTTTGGTCGAAATTAAATCCAATTTATATGAGAATTAGTCACTATTTTCTTTTCCTTTCCCTCATCCCCTCTCTCCTTCTCTCTCTGCCCTGAACCTGCTATATTTTTACATAAATATTTGAATAAAAATAACATCTAGGATTGTCAAAGCCACAGAAAGGGCATTTTCACATATTGTTGTTAGAATTATGAGCTGGTATAATATAGTTATTGTAATGAACATTGGAAGCCAACTAAATGTTCAGCACTGGAGAACAGTTAAATACGCTACAGTTGATTAAGATGCAACCCCACAACAACAATATGCAGCCAAAATTTGTCTAATAATTGGTAGTAATTTATATAATCAGAAAATGATATTTATCAATTTCCAAGTTTTATAATAACTTTCTATACTAAAAAGCAAATAAATTATTTCCCACAAAACTAAAAGGCATTTCAGCTGTTATATAACAGACCTGGAGTTCCAGATAAAGGTGTGATGCTCCTTATTGTTGGGGTTCTGAAATGTTTTGCCTGTAAAATAATAATGTCAATTATTATCTGTATTTTTCTTAGTTATACAAAATAGGTCTATTTCTTACATTATTCATAGTCCAACAATATTCATGATATAACTGCCAAAATATTTCCTTTTGCATATAAAGAATAAAGTTAGAACATTTTCTGGTTATGCAAGATCATTTCCTTATCTCCTAAAAATCCTCTTTCATTTCAAAATATTTGTATCATGGAATTTTAAATTCAATCATCATTTTATTAACAAATGATGGTTAACAAATGTAAACCAAACCACAGTAATAAGGCTCTCTGGTAAAGACTTTTAGGAATTTAGTGAAATAAAATTAAAGAAGGTATACCCTTGGTTAGGAACATGAAAAAATAACACAGCTTTTTTCAAAAATACAGAAACAAAACAGAGAAAAAGCCCAACATAGTGAGCTTTAGTAGATAAGATAATGACAATTTTCTAAAGCAATGTGGATAAAATTGTGACACCACATTGGAACTGGAAGACGGCAGAATCCAGGAAGCCCACCAGTAAGATAGAAATTCTAATACAGTATGGTAGACAGAATAACACTCCCACCAAAGATGTTCACACCCTAACCATATCTAAATCATTAACTAGATCTATATCTTTATTTATATAAAACCATGAGGCTGAAGGTGAAGGTGAGGGAGAAACCAACGATGATAACTGGTTTCTAGCTTTAGATGGTAAGAGATAAACATAGAAAAGGTAGGATTAAGGAAGAATACACAAAGTCTAATTTGAGATATGCTAAATTTAGATTGCTTTGGGGCCATTTAGGTGGGACATACTAGGAAAAAGCATGGCTCCATGTCTAGGGAAAGAAAAAGGAGCCAGAGATATTTGGAAATCATATTTGGCCATATATTAGCAAACCATAGAAGCTTCATGAGGACAGAAGTCCTTTTTGTTTTAGACATTTATTTCACATTGGAACATTGTAATACTCAACAATCGACAACTTAAAACATAAACAGTTTTTTTAAAAATATGAGGGTGCTAGAGGTATTATTGCAAATGTCTCAGTTCAGGGAAATTCCATTTTGAGTGGCACCCACACCACATGCAGGCACATTTTATCTTATTTCATTACACATTATATAGAAGGGAAAAGTAGCCATGTTTCCGATTAAAAGGAAGCAGTGAGTCTGATGAAAATAGGAAAAAGGAGAATTAAATGAAGAGCAGTAATGGTGAAAAAGGGAAAAATAGAAACATGAAAATAATTTGGAAGTATAAATATTCATTAATGAAACTAAGGAGAGGGAAACAAATCAGAAACAGATACAGTTCCTATGGAAGATAACTAAAATGGAGAGAATTTATCTTTAGTTACCTGCTAACAAATTTTTAAATGTAAAAATAGATAACAATCTGTAAAATCGAAAAGCAAAAACCCAGTTTTTCCAGTTTCTTAAATTATACATCATTTAAAGAGAAGATCCCTACATACATTGAAGCTGCAGGCCCAGCTGTTGATGTGACCTTTGCAGGTGTTATTTTCTGCAATAGGAACCCCATCCACACTGACTCTAACTGTGTAGGAATCTTCTGGCATTGCTCTAAAAAGGAAATGAAGAACATATGAAGAATGCGGTAACTATTTATAGTATTAATAAAATATACTGTCATGGATGACATACCATTTTTAACAGAAAGAGTTGAAAATTCTAATAGATGTTTGATTACATTCCATTCTATATTATGCAAAGATAATCTCCATCCCAAACTCTATATTGCAAATTCTAACTTCATGACCCCAGACAAATGCCTACTCTGATTATGTGCATTGGTGCTTATTAAAAAAGACAACAGAGTCCAAGAAGAGAAAAAAAAGACAAATTCAGTAACAACAAACATAGTAATAATCCAAAAAAGTAAAATACCACATTCAGTTATTCTATGTTTTATTTCTTAAAAAGTGTTATTTAACTAAATTTCACCCTAAATAAGCTTTTCCTGCTAAAGAATAGCCAGCAAGTCTAGTACGGGTGAAATCCTCTGGAATATGAATTACCTGTTTCTAAGGTCAATATTGAAAGTTGTAATTTAAAATGATTTAATTTTTTTCCTGAGCTTCTAATAACACACATCAATTTGGGCTGATAGCAATGAACTTGAAATGTCACTATACAAAATGATCATCTTTAATATTAATGACTATGTGAAGATTTTGAATAAAATTGATCAAACTGGACAGGAAAGCATAATTTTGGAATTTTGAGGCATATCATTACAATTTAATAGTAGCTATTTATCTTCTAAAAGACTCTAATAATGATAAGATAATAGCTCTAATAACATGGAAAAAATATAGAATATATTATATTTTGTCATGCACATATGTGATGAAAGTATTATAATTGAATATAGTAAATATATAAAATATTCTAAACACCATGAAACCAAAAGTAATAGGAAAATATTACTATAAAAGCTAGAGTGATAAAAGATAACAAGGAAAATATTACTAACAAGAGCTAGGGTGATAGAAACCATTATAATACTAATAAGCATGACTGTGATTTCTGATATGATGAAAATTATGTTATTAAAGATACTTGAAAACTGACCTAGTATAGCATGTAATTTGGGTTGAATGACTTGCATCTTTTTCTACATCACAAGTAATTGACCGGAAAGAAGAAACTAATTGCACAGTGTTTCCCAGCTCAGTGTTATCGACTCCATAGTTAAACTGGTTTGCTTGAGAGAAACCTGGAAAAATGAGAAAACTCAATTACTCACAGAATTCTATTTTCAGATATCTGACAATCGTCAACTCAGTATCACATTATTCAATACATTATTTAATGACTAGTACTCAAGTAAGCAGTGAACCTGTTTCACATTATCCTTGTGAGTGCAGTCTTCTTTGGAAGTATAAAAATCAGCCTTTAATCAATTTATTTATAAAAGTATTGCTTAAGGATATTTACAGTCATCTCTTGGTATCCACAGAGGATGGTTCCAGGATCCCCAGGGATACCCAAATCTACTGATGCTCAAGTCCTCCAGCAGACCCCAAGGAACTCATATCAGCAGGTTTGGCATTTCATAAATACTGTGTTTTTCATCTGTGCTGGTTGGATCTATGGATACAGAACCTGCAGGTGCTGAATCCATGGATACAAAGAGCCTATGTGTGCATACAGACACACGCACACGCACACATACATACATACCCCACTAGAGTCTATATCTGGTGAGCATAAGTACCATGGAAAAAGCAGGCCAAAGAGGCTAGAAAGAGTAGAGGAAGGGTACACTATTTTATAAGTGATGGAGTTTACTTTGACTTTCTATAAAGGAAAGTCTGTGGTGAGGTATTGAAAGCAGATGGTTTACTTGCATGGTAATCCTATGGTCATGAGGGAGAACAAAAAGTTGAAGAGAGAAAATCTGATCACCACTTAGAACAACTGTGGCTCAACATTGCTAGGAATTTCTAAGGAAAATACAGAATGCCTCTCCAAATCAAAGGATCAATTCCTAGAAGCACTTATTCACCAAATCTGGTCCCCGGGGCTTGAGGGTTCCCCTGGGGGAAATAATTTTTCCAGCACTTTCTGGCTGCATGTAAGTATATGGTATATGGGTTCCAACGTCTTAAGTCATGGCCTTAGAGATGCCTTGGGACAATCAACAAAGATCTGGAATGAAAACTTCAGGCCAAAAGCTAGAAGCATGTATAGAGTCATAGTACACAGGGAACTATTTTCCACAGCTGTGTCTGGAATTAGAGATAAGAACAAAAAGATGTGGCTGAGTATAAAATGCATCTGAGTTCATGATTTTGTTCTAAGTTTGGTCATTACTGGTATACAGAAATGCTACTAATTTTGTTGACTTCTTATACTGAAACTTTACTGAATTCTTTTATCAAATCTAGGATTATTTTGGAGAAGTCTTTGGAGTTCTCTAGGTAGGTACCATATATGATCATGTCAGCAGGAGAGATTATTTGACTTCCTCTTTTCAAACCTGGATATCCTTTATTTCTTTGTCTTGCCTGATTCTCTGGCTAGGACTTCCAGCACCATGTAGAATAGGAAGGATGAGTGTGGGCATCCTTTTCTTGTTCCACTTCTTAGGGTGAATGCTTTCAACATTTCCCCATTCAGTATGATGTTGGCGATGGATTTCTCATATTTGGTTTTTATTATTTTGAGGTATATTCCTTTGATGCCTAGGTTGTTGAAGGTTTTATCATGAAGGGTGCTGAATTTCATCAAATGCTTGTTCTACACCTTTTGAGAAGATCATACCATTTACAATAGCTACAAAAAATAAAATAAAGTACCCAGGAATACATTTAACCAAAGTGGTGAATGATCTCTATAAGGAAAACAACAAAACACTGATGAAAGAAATTGTAGATGATACAACCAACAGAAAAACATCCCATGCCCACAGATTGGAAGAATAAGTATTGTTAAAAAGATAGTACTGCCCAAAGCTATCTATAGATCCAATGCAATTTCTATCACAATACCACCATCATTTTTCAAATAATTAGAAGAAAAATCTTAAAATTCGTACGGACCCCCCAAATAGTCCAAATTGTCAAAGCAATCCTAAATAAAAAGAACAAATCTGGAGCCATCACATGATATGACTTCAAATTACATTAATATCACTAGGCTTACACAAAGTAAATCAGCATGGAACTGGTATAAAGATAAGCATAGAGATCAATAGAACAGAATGAAGAACCCAGAAGTAAAACCACCTACCTACTGCCAGGTGATCTTTGACAAGGTCAACACAAACAGACACTGGGGAAAGAACACCTTATTCAGTAAATGGTGCTGGGGAAGTTGTATGGTGGCCTGCATAATGTTGCTGGGAATCAGAAGTGTTAGGATTTTTTGTTTGCTCGCCATTTTGAAGTTGCCTCTGGTGATTTGGAATTTCGGTCTGATTTTCCCACAAGCAAGCTGGGATGGAATGTACTCAACGGATAAACGGTCATGGAGGTTTTTCAGAAACACCAAACTATGGGGATATCTATGGAAAGTGCATTTTAGAGAGAGGAAAGAGGATGTGCCAAGACCCTGTGGAGGGCAATTGTGTTTGAAGAAGTGGTAGAAGATGAGATCAGCAATGAAGATGTTTGGGGGAACCACTGGAGGTTTTGAAATAAAAAGGACTGGCATGATCTGAATTACAAGCTCCAAGATTCACCAGCTGCTGGTGCTAAGAATAGAATGGGGGCAGGAGTGAAGATGGTATGTCAATGATCGATAGATGAATGACGTTTATAAATGTTTGGCGTGGCTCAAGTGAAGATTGGAGGGTATAGTAAGTGAAGAAAACAAGTATTGGTAACATATTTCAGTTTTACTAAAGGGAAGCAGAGAAAGGTTGGTAGCTGAAGTTGATGACTTTTCTTTTCCCTTTTTCTGGTGGCAAAATACCAGTATGTTTGTATACTGATGGTTATGACCCAACAGAAAGAGATAAGTGAGTGACGTAAAACAGCAGGAAACTATTTTAATCTAATCTTGCTATTAAATAATGACTACATTTGGAAGTAAGCATGAGTACTATATGCCACATAAAGATATTTTATATTGCTTTGAAATAAACCTAAAAAATAAAACCTATCAATAAAAGTAATTGGATTCTTCTATTTAACTAAATCCCAAGTGAACTACACACATTTATGAAATCGTCTATGTTGTTGGAAGAAAGTTAAATTTGTAAATAGTTTTTTCCCCAGATTACTTCAAAATCTAAAATTCCTTAATTCTGAGTTCTAAAAATATGTGTATTTTTAATACAATTTTTTTTCTGAGTATTTCAGGTGCTGATCACTAAAGTACCCCTATAAAACAAAACAAAACAAAACTCATCAACACTACTATTAGCAAACGCTGAGTACCACTATTTGCGAAATTATGAAAATTTTCTCTGACACTAACAGATTTGCACTCATGTCATTAATATACTTTTATAAGCTATTTAAATTTCAAAATTTAATTCCCACAGACTATATTATTCTCAGTACAACAATAAACTTACTATCGGGCTCAGTGCCTGTGGCTCAAGCGGCTAAGGCGCCAGCCACACACACCTAAGGTGGCAGGTTCGAATCCCCAGCCTGGGGGGGACAACAATGATGGCTGCAACCAAAAAATAGCCGGGCATTGTGGCGGGCGCCTGTGGTCCCAGCTACTTGGGAGGCGGAGACCCGCTTGAGCCCAGGAGTTGGAGGTTGCTGTGAGCTGTAATGCCACAGCACTCTACCCAGGGGGACAGCTTGAGGCTCTGTCTCAAAAAAAAAAAAAAAAAAAAAAAAGACAGAGGTTCATTAACTTGCCTAGGGACAGTAATGGATGAAACAAGCACAGGAGTTCTTGTTCTTAACCACTGCCATTTTTCAGCCTGTGAGCAAGCAGGTTGACTGACAACACTGAACCAGAAATCCTAACTGCCAAGAAAGATGAGAGAATGTAAAAAGCAGACACTAAAACTACAAGTGCAGAGAAACCTGGTAATATTCAGCGCAGGAACAAAAGGCATTCTCTAGGTAGCTCCTGAAGTCTGTATTCTATTATATATGGCAAAACATAAAGCACTCAAATTACGAATCATGAATATACCTCTTCCCTGTGTTTAGGAAGACTACATTGTATTGGGCAAGGACTGTTCTGGAGAGCAAAGAAGTACACATTCTGGCTCGGCGCCTATAGCTCAACTGGCTAAGGCGCCAGCCACGTACACCCAAGGTGGCAGGTTCGAATCCCCAGCCCCGACCCGCCAAACAACAATGATGGCTGCGACCAAGGCGTTGTGGCGGGCTCCTGTGGTCCCAGCTACTTGGGAGGCGGAGGCAAGAGACTCGCTTGAGCCCAGGAGTTGGAGGTTGCTGTGAGCTGTAATGCCAC